>CP139506.1:169766491-169855320 GCA_021014915.2 Artemisia tridentata subsp. tridentata | reverse complement strand
AGTGTAAGCGGCTGCGTCCTTGGCCTAAGGGCAAAGTTGAAAGAACCAGCTCCCAAAAGGGGTTCTAAGTGTTTAAGCAAGAACAACAATCCAAAGATGAATTGTTCTATTATGAACTAGAAGCTTTGGAGCAAAAAAATTGGAAGGAGGAAGATGAAAGAGAAGCGAGGTTAAAAAAAGACATGCTAAAGTGGCTAAGAAGCATTGGCAAGAGGTGGCAGCACTTAGAAAATTATAAATAAAAAAAATGATGAAACTGTCAATGTTGACAGTGAAGATGAATGTTTAGAAACATTCAGTTATGATGATTTGCATTTGTCATACCTTTCAGATTAATTGCCTTTTTAAATGAAGCTAATTTAGATGATAATTTTATCTTGAAGTTCCCAGTTTTGGTTTCACTTGCATGTTTGCATATGCCTCTGCAGTTTAAGGGTTGTTTGGATTTGACCAGTTTGACTTTTACAAGTCAACTGACGCGTGCGTATATCGTTTTAGAATAGATTATATTATCAAGTTTTAAATTTATATTTAGCCGACTTATCCTATAACACACACTAACGAGCAGTGTACCCGATTAATGTAGCTAGTTGGTAAGTAGAGTGTCGAACACTAAGAGTGGAACGTTAACACCTAGATATCTATCAGTATTTTAATCCTAAGTTAGTTCTAAAGCTCAAATCTAACGCAAATGGGGTTTTCAGCCTGAGAGATTGGCACGATTGTGTAGATTAAGTAAATAGTAATAAAATAAAGGGAACGAATGGCACACACGTACACAAATAGAAAACATATACAGATAAGAGGCCTGGCCGATAGTAGGAAAACTTGTCACACGTTTAATTGCTTAGCTGTATAAGATGAGTACTAAAATCTATTCTCTCTTAGTGGAATTCTTAACACAGGCGTGTAAACACCTAATGAATACTAAGTTTATGTATTATTTATCCCTTTTACAGGCTTACATTAACTATGCGAACGATGTTAATGAAGTAATTGCGCGAGCCTACGTTGACAAGGCGCGATAAACTCAATATGTAATCAAAGCATATGCATTAAGAAACCAAATAAATATCAAATACTCTTTATAAAAGCTGGAAACAATTAAGTCCGATCAAATAGTGAAAAAGACGCTAACTTAACGATTAACAGATTGCTAATACAACTAAACGAGTTTTCCTATGAATTAAAATACTAGCAGGACCTTCTTACTGCTTTGAATTCGTCCTTTAGGTTGTGTCTTGTGCTGCTAATTCGTCTGGTTTTCTCCCTTGTTATGTGTGTGTGTCGAATGTGGCTGTCGAATGGAGTATTTATATTTTCTGATGATAGGGTCGATACGGCGTATCCATTAAGTTGATACGCCGTATCTAGGTAACTTCGCGTGGGGTCCAAGATTATTATATTCTGGAATATTCGTACACCGTCATAAGATACGGCGCAACTTCAATCTTCATACGGCGCATCGTCCTTCAGAATTTTGGATTATTTGGTGAAGTCTTGAGAGTAATATGCCGCATATATGGAATGTAATACGGCGTATCTGGAGTAAGACAAGTCAGATCTTCTCGTTGACCAAGGTTTCATATACGGTGTATGGGATAATTCCATACGGCGTATGCTTCAAAGTCAGGAAATGGTCTTCATATTCGTCTAAGTCTTTACGTACGGCGTATCTGTCTAGAATGATACGGCGTATCTTCCTTCAGTTTAGTAGACTTTTCCAACTTGATCCATTTTGCTCCAATTTACGTCCAAAATAGCTATCTTTCACCAAATGCTTGTTTATAACTGAGAATTACAAAAGTAAGCGATTAAGTATCAGTTCTCATATAAAATAATATAAAACAAGCGAATAACATATGATAGATGATGCCAATAAAATGTACTTATTTGATATCATCAAATATCCCCCCATTTGAACTTTACTTGTCCTCAAGTAAAATTTAAATTTAAACTTATAAAAATGTATCCTAAATACAGCTTAGGATTTACTTTTATAGTTTTAAGCACTCATTCGTTTTAATCGTAATTGCACAACCAAACACCTCACGAAGTAGGAAAATGAAATCACTCAAATCACTCAACTAATCTATGTGGTAACATTTAAGTAATTCACTCAATTGCTCGGTCGTGACGAATATTCTAATATAAGCTTGGCAAGGATACACTACTCCACCACTAAAGCTAAGGAGTGACAAGTCTAAAGCGGTAAATTGGGTTATGATAAGGCTTAATGGTTAAACCTAGCTTTGTTCAAACATCTCCTGCACAAACTTAGTACATTGCTAGCGCGAGCTCTCGATTCCTTAAACAATGGATGGTTACTAGTGTGTATCCTGGTTCGCTGGTGCGTTATTTTCATAACGGATGGTCACCAAGACATACTCTAGATCGCTGACGTGTCATTCGATTAGTCTAAAACTCGGATGGTCACTACCTTATTCATGCATTTGACATTCTCACTTAGCCATTACCGTATTCGGATGCTCGAAAGCTAACAACGAATAAAGTAACTTGGTAAAGGGTAGGGATTAAACATTGGGAAATACATAAATTGGTGTAAAATAAAATAAACAAAACAAATAGATTAAGTCTTAACAAGTGTGGTTAATTACTTCCCAGCCATCCCATGAATAAGACACACATCATAGACTAACTCACGCTTTAACATGGAAACTCACGCTTTAGTAGGTAGACATGAATTAAACTCAATAATATCTCATTCAGAGGATAAACCTTAGTTGGCGTTCCCATAACGGCCAACTCCCTTGCAATCCATAAATATAATACAACAAGTAGTAGCGATATCTCTACTAGTACATAACTATACATCGTTGGTTTATCAAACTTACCAACATCTTCTTTCTTTTTCTTTTCTATTTTTTTTATTTTTTTTTAACATCTACTAAATGGTGTAAAATTTCACACCTTCACATCACAATAAATCTGGATAATTTTTCTCCATACTTTTCATAACTTCAGACATAAAGGTAATAGTGAAAGTAGTAAACACACGAAAATCAAAAATACAATATCTACTTTCACTCCATTGCATTGTGCAATTCCCGACCTAACCAAAGATAATAATTACGCACACGAACACAGGAAACGCGGGGAATACACACTTTTACCAAAAGCAACTAACCACAGACTTAAATCTACAAGGTAGGCTAAGGTGTAAAGGTGTAATGAAACATTTAAATTGGTGTAAGAAACGAAAGGAATGGCTTTGAGGGTTTTTCTAGGGGTATCTTACTCTAAAAATGAGAGTAACAAAAGGGTTTATATGGGGGTTAACTAACCAGTGTAGTTAGTTAATAACACATAACATATAAAGGCTATTTGCGTGCAATCCTAGAAATTTACCTAGTTAGACAAGTCACTCCAATTGTATCGATAATACTCATTATGGTGGTCTGGAATAGTATACAAGCCAAGTTCTAAAGTTACTACAAGTCACCGGCACACTCGTATTTTTGTGGAATTTGGGTAAAATATTGGGAAATGGATAAGGCTAAATTCTCACAGTTTGGAAATAAGGGTTATGTGTGCGGTCATGCAACTTAGATTTAACAAAAACATGCTATAAAAAATTTTAATTTAAGCATATTAAGCACGTATTAAGCAAATTTTTGAAAAATAAGGACAAGTAACATTCTAATTCTCCATCCCCCCACTTAAGATAAACAACGTCCTCGTTGTTTAAAATTGAAATTAAAAATAGGAAATAGAAAGAATTAGAACGGAAAACTCCCTTGAGATTTGCTCGGTATGATCCTCCATTATGCGTTTGTGAGTAACTTTTTATATTCTGTGTGGAATGGTGTCTGAATGCCAACATGGCTACAACACACAGAAAATTCAGAATGTATGTAAACCACCACTTCTTCGTAAACAACTTGTGTTAATTTAAAAATCACAGCTAGTGCATATCTTGTTAATCGATGGTTAGTAGAAAATAAACCTAAAAATTAAAAATTAAAATTGGAAATTTCATCAGGTTAGTCGACACGCTGTATCCATGGGAAGGGATGCACCGTATTGAGCCTGGAATAAAATACGAGTCAGAAGATTTGATACGGCGCATCCTTAAACAAGGATGCGCCGCATTGAATCAACTGACAGAATGTCAAAGTGCAGAAAATTAAATGCAGAAAAATAAAGGATAGATATGACCTGTGCAGTCGATACGCCGCATCCATGGGAAGGGATGCGCTACATCGATTTGCAGGTCTGACAGACTCGATAACATAAAACAGTAAAGATAAATCCGGGTTGTCTCCCAGTGAGCACTTTTCTTTATTCCAGGGTCTTCAAGTTAGAATCATCTTCAGCTTCTATTTTGTATCATTATATGCATCGAAAGCATCACGCTCCCTCATCCTGAATCCAGTAATCTTGATCACATCTTGGTCATACTTGATCCTTACGTTATTTTTCTCCAAGATCTGTAAAAGCAAAGTCCTATCCCTTGCGGGTAGGGATGATAAAACAATAGATGGGAAATGTTCATTAAGAAGGCACAAATATTCCAAGTGTGGTGGCAGTTCAACAAACTTTTCATGGGTATCACGAATTTTCTGAACATCACTCCTAGATTTGTTGATAACTACACAATCATTCAACTCATCATTATAATCCTCAATAATATTGTTTCAGAGCTCAATTGTTTCGTTGAGGTCAATCAATTCAATAAGGTCATCATGATTAGGGTCAAGTGATCTATTTTGGACTAAGGTCTCGCCCATTAGCCTAGCTTCTAGGTCGAGGTCCATTTGCTCTCTTAATCCTATCACATAAACACTTTTAATAATGCTCTTAATAGGATTATCACACTTATAGACTAATTTGTCATCCCCTACTCTTAGAGATAATTTTCTTTTAAAGACATCTATTTTAGCATGAGCAGTAGACAATAATGGTCTTCCAAGGATCAATGGAATTTTGATATCCTAAGGCATATTTAATATAACGAAGTCTACGGGGAAAACGAATTTCTCAATCTTAACAAGCACATATTCAACTATACCCTTGGGACGTTTCACAGTTTTATCAGCCAATTCAATAAGTAGCTTAGTGGGAGCTAATTTTCCTAAGCATAAAGTGGCGAAGGTCTTATAAGGCATGATACTAACACTGGCTCCTAAGTCAGCTAAAGCTTTACTGAAAGACATATCATTAATGTTACAAGGCAAAGTAAAACTCCCTAGGTCTTTCTCCTTATGAGGCAAGGCGTTGTGATCAGTTGTAGAGAACTCTTCTTTCATAGTAGCCTTGATCTCTTCTTGAATCCTTGACTTTTCCTTGAGCAATCTTCTTAAACTGATTGAAGAGCTAAAGAAGAATTTAGGCTTTTCAACATCAGCAGCATCCAATAGTCTACCAGGAAAAGGCACACAAGGCAAAATTTCTTAAGTAGTGGTGATTGCTTTGACATGATCTCTTAGATTGGTTTCAGTTGAGCTTGGTAGACTTCCAGATCCCCTTTATTGAAGTACCTTGCTTATCTGTCCGATTTGTAGTTCCAATGCCTTGATTGAAGCTCCATGATTTCTAATAGAAGCATCGGTTGAAGATCAAATTTCTTTGATCAAAGCAGCGTTTTTTTCATGTCTCTTGGCAGCATCAGCCATCATCTGCTTCATGGACTCTTCTAAAGTTTGTCTCCTTTCTTGATATGATGGATTCCCGTTGTCCCTTTGGTAGTATCCTGGAGCAGCTGCCCTATACCTTCCTGATGGTTGAAATGGCTAGCCAAATTGGGTGTAGTATGCTTCTTCTAGTGTCTCTCCTTCATTCTTTGATGGGAAATCCTTAGTGTAATGAGGTCCTTTGCATATTTCACTACCAACTTGAGCAGCATACACATTTTCATCAACCTTCTTGAGATATCTACTAAGTTTATTCAATTGAGCTTGAATAGCAGCATATCCATCAGAAGTATCACTGCTTTTAGTTCTAGTAGATGTTCCATCGTGCCACTTCTGAGAATGATCAGCCATTTCTTGGATGGCTTTCCTAGCATTTACTGCACTCATCTGAGGTACAACTCCCTTAGAATCCAAAATCTGTCGAGTAGGCACATACAAACCCTGATAAAACAAAATAACCTCCTGCATAATAGTCAAATAATGTTGAGGACATTTCAATAATAGATCTTTGAATCGCTCCCAAGCCTGATAAAGAGTTTCATCGGGCTCCTATTTGAAATTATTAATAGCCTCCATCTTCTTAGCAGTACGAGCAGGTGGGCAATATTTCTTCATAAATTTCTTCTTCAAGTCTTCCCACGCAGTAATTGAACCAGCTGGTTCATTCTTTAGCCACCTGTTAGCAGCTCCTGTAAGTGAAATAGGGAAAACACGAAGCATTAGTTGGTCAATAGATACTTCCTTAGTTGGGAACAAGTCTACGATCTCAAGGATCCTTTCCACATGCTCATTAGCATCTGTAACCACCGGTAAATTTTACCTTGTATTAAATTAATATAATATTCTAATGAAAGAATACTTATCCATTTTCTACGTCTAAAATTTTTTTTAAAGATTTATCAGTTTACCTGATCACAACAACTAACTAATGTGACGTAACTCACATTCCCAATAAACGTGCTCACCGACACCAAAACATCTTAATGTTTATTTCAAATAAACATTCCCATATGTCAAGTATAAAAGTTTTCAACTTTTATTTACCACTTTACGTTATTTCGTTAACGTACGATTATTAAACATTCAAGCTAAACGTTTGCCATTTATTAAAATTTTCACAAAACTCTAATTTATTATTTAAAACCATAAACACTGATGAACTCAAATAAGTACATTTTATTACCGTCATTTATCCTATTTATTTGACTTGTTTTATTATATTATCTGTGAGAATTGATACGTTAATGTTTACTTTTGTAATTCTCAGGTAAAAACAAGTATTATGTGAAACTTGGCGATTTTGGACTAATTATGGAGCAAAACAAGCAAGAAGTTAAGAGTCTACTAAAATGTACAAGATCAAGACATTCTGCTCCAGATACGCCGCATCTTACTTATTACATACGGCGCATCACTATCAAGATTTCATCAGTTTCGATCCAAGATACAAGAGGACATGCGCCGCATCTATAAATGGAGTTACGCCGCATCTTCTGGCAGTGTACGAATATTCCTGAATATATTAATCTTGGACCCCACGCGAAGTTAAGTCAATGCGCCGCATCTACTTATTAGATGCGCCGCATCTTACCCTCAGACAGAAACTATAAATACCCCAAAGACAGACGAATTAAAGAGTTGGACATTGAGCCCTAGTTTTAGAAGACCGAAGACCACAGAAACCTAAGGCCAAATTCAGTAGAAGTAGCAGCACAAGACACACCTTGAACGAAGATACAAGAGCTGTAAGAAGGTCCTGCATGTATTTAATTCATTAAGTAGTTTTGTTTTATTGTATTAGTGCACTTTAATTGGTCAGGATTGATGGGCTTGTGATCATGGATTTAACCATGCACTTCGACTCCCCTTAAAATTGCTTTCCCATTAATTAAAGTTTATATGTTGATGTCTTTGGTGACTTTTATTAGTGCATTGATAACCTCTGTGTCTAGCTGAGCATTGCTTGGGTCGCCATGCCCCTTCCTCGCCTGTTTATTAGATCGCCTATGCATTCTATCGTCTGTAGAAAAGTAGGAAGAAAGATAAATAGGATAGTCATAAGTAATCATTAAGGGTTTACTCGCCGATAAGATTAGAACCAACGAGAAAGGACTTAATCTCGGTGCGTTGCATCGAACTATACACTTCATATAAAACTAGCAATAAAACAAGTGACAAGCTACTTAACTATCAGGACAGGTCTTCTTATTGTCTCAAGTATTTATCTGTGTACGTGTGTGCTACTCGCTGATTCGTGCTCATTAGTTTAGTTTATTATTTTATTGCAACCAAAACGTGCCAGTCTCTCAGGCTGAACCCCCTTGCGTTATATTAGGTTGTATAGCTAACTTAAGATATTAAAATACTGATTAGAATAACTAGATAATACGTTCCACTCTTAGTGATCGACACTCTACTTACCATTATATTCATACTGACCGGGTACACTGCTCGTTAAAGTGTGTGTGTGTTATTGATAAGTCGGCTAAATATAAATTTAAAACTTGAATACTGCTAAAACCACAACGACATACCGTGGGTATAAATTAGAGCATACGCACACGCGCATCAAGTTTTTGGCGCCGCTGCCGGGGAGTGAATTGTTATTATCTGTTAATTTGATTAGTATTTTAATTAGGTTTTTAATTTTTAATTCTAACCGCTAACCGTGTTGTGTATTAGATTAATTGCATTCATTGTATTAGTTGCATATTTTCTGTTTTGTGTGTTATTTGTTTTCTTTTATTTTTGTTTTCGTTTGTGTTTATTTTTGTTTTTATTTTTCGTATTTTCTGTATTCTGCTATCGTTGTACTGAACTAATATAAACGATACGGCGCATCTATTTTCATAGATACGGCGTATTGCGTTTAATTTTTATAAAATACAACGCGTTTAATTAATTCGATACGACGCATCTTTCCCCAAGATACGGCGTATCTGTTTTTAAATAAAAAAATTTTCTAAACGATAACGCCATACGACGCATCTGTTTTTGCAGATACGGCGTATCTATTATTTTAATTAAAAACAGTTTTCGAATTATTAAACAGATACGATGCATCGATTTTTATCGATACGGCGCATCTTTCTGAATCAAAAATCTTGAATTTTGAAACGTAACGAAAATACGGCGTATTAACTTTTGTTAATATGACGCATTTAATTTTGAATAAATATCGATTTTTGATTAATTAAACTGATACGGCGCATTCTAATTTATAAGCGGCGTATCTATTTTCTGAGTAAAAGTCTGATTTAATTTTAACGATTATAAGGTACGGCGTATCCATCTTTTTGGATACGGCGCATCGTCTGCAGATATCAGTAACTTTAATTTTTCGTATTCCGTTTTCGTTGTTGATTTTCTGATATATTACTTTCTTGAACAAATCCTACTGATGCTTTCGTGATTATTTCAGAAGGAAAATGGTCGGATTCGGAGAACTGATTGACTTCGACTTCGAAGCCAAATTTATGGATGGAATATTAGTGCAAGATATATCACTCGAACGTTACGATGGGGACTACATTGAACTTAATGACCTTGATGGACCATTAGAATCCAATGACCTGTTCATGGATGATGCGGAATCTGAGTTAGAAGAAGGAGAAATTCTGGATAGTCCAAAAGTCAACGTTATTAATACTAGGAATTACAATGAATTTGAGGGATATCATGGTTCTTGGGATTACGGTAGAAGGATCCACGCCGATTGTGCTTACAATTTGCAATTCCCATGCATGATTGGGTACAAGTGTATTGACGCCAATTTCTTTCCTATTTTACCGATCAATGTAATGTCAAGAAGCTTTTACAATTCTATTATGAGAAAGAAAGTGGAGTATAAGGGAAAGAATGTAGTTGGAGCCTTCATTAATGTCCCGGTCTTTGTTGGATGTTTTACTATTGTTACTGAGTTCGCCATTGTTGAAGACATGAATGCCTATTGTGACAGCGATATGGGTGACGTGATTGTTGGAAAACCATTTTGTAGGGAGATCACTATTAATGCAAAACGATTTGAAGGAAAGATCACCTTTCAATGTGGAAGCGACGTTATCACTTATATGATGCCCCGAACTCACCCTGGGTTTAAACATGCTACTAATAGGTTCTGCTACAAATTTTCTCCATTCCTTTTTATTGGTGATGATGACATGAAGAGAGGGATAGAGTACCCATATCAAATGATGAAAGGATTCTACAAAGGAGTGTTGAAGTTGGGACCTGAATATGTACGTGACGAATTTGTTGCTAAATGGATCCTACGTGGCAATGTGGGAATCAATAGAACAAAATAAAGAGCTGAACGTGAGTCTAACTTGAAGACTCTGGAATAAAGACAAGTGCTGACCGGGAGACAACCCGGAAAATTTTTACTATTCTGTTCTGTGTCGAGTCAGTCAGGCCCGCAGAAGATACGGCGCATCTCAATCCCAAGATGCGACGCATCTCCTGCACTGGTCATATCTTACTTTATTTTCTGCATTTTTTATTTTCGACTTTAAAAACTTTTTGTCAGTTTATTTTAATGCGGCGCATCCCTGGTTAAGGATGCGACGCATCTTCTATTCTGATTCGTAATTATTCCAGGCTCGATACGGCGTATCTTCTTCCATAAGATACGGCGCATCGACTGACCTGATGATTTTCATTTTAATTTTTATGTTTTATTTTTTCCTAACTACTAATGTATTATGCAAGTTTGAACTTTCTTAATTTAGGTGTGTTAAAGTCTTGGTGGTATTATAGATTCCTGCATTTCCTGTGGATACATCAATTATGAAGCTTAAACGTTCTCATCCACAAGAAAGATGATTTTTGCTCTTATACTAATGGAGGATCATATCGAGCAAATCTTAGGGGAGTTTTTCTGTTATAATTATTTTATTTTCCAGTTTTTTAACCTTTGATACAAACAACGAGGACGTTGTTTAACTTAAGTGGGGGGATTGGAGAATTAGAACACTTACTTGTCCTAAACTTTTCAAAATATGCTTAAAATGTGCTTAATATATCAAATTTAAAATTTTTAGCATGTTTTTGTTTAAGATCTAAGTTGCATAGCTGCACACATAACGTTATTTTCAAAAATTGTGATTTTTCAAAATTCACAAATCTATGAGTGTGCCGGTGACTTGTAAACTTTAGAATTTGGCTTGTATACTATTCGAGACCACCATAATAAGTATTATTTTTTATAATTGGAATGACTTGTCTAAATTGGTAAATTTCTAGGATTACACCCAAATAGCCTTTATATGTTATGTGATATTAGCTAACTACACTGGTTAGTTAACCCCCGTATAAACCCTTTTGTTACTCTCACTTTTAGAGTAAGATACCCCTAGAAAAACACTCAGAGCCATTCCTTTCGTTTCTTACACCTTTGTTATAATGTTTCGTTACACCCTTACACCTTAGCCTACCCTATAGATTAAAATCCGTGGTTGGTTAGTTACTTTAGGCAAAGTGTGTTTCCTTACAATTAACTGTATTCGCGTGCGTAATTCATTATCTATGGTTAAGGTCGGGAAATTGCACAATGCAATTGGAGTGAAAGTAGATATTGTATATTTTGAGTCTTGTTTTTCGTGTGTTTACTACTTTCACTATTACCGTTATTTCTGAAGTCATGAAAAGTATGGAAAAATTATCCAGAGTTATCGTTATAGTGATGTGGTGAAATTTTACACATCTATGTTTATGTTTGTAGTATTAAAAAAAATAATAATAATAAAATAAAAAAAAATGAGAAAAGAAAAAGAAAAAGGAAAAGTTGGATGTTTGTTTTAACCAACTTATGTAAAGTTTTGTATTAAGTGGTCGATATCACCACTAGTTGTTGTATATTATATCTATGGATTGAATGGGAGTTGAACGTTATGGGAACGCCAACTAAAGGTTATTCTTTGATTGAGATCTTGTTGAGTATAATTCGTGTCTACCTAAAGCGTGTGTTTCAAGTGTTAAAGCGTGAGTTATTCTATGATATGAGTCTTATTCATGGGATGGTTGGGATAGTAATTAACCACACTTAGGATTTTAATTTATCTGTTTTGTTTATTTTTCATTTTACATTAATTTGTATCCCAAATATTATCCATACCCTATATTATTCTTTATCCAAACCTTTGATTTATTGAGATTAGGGATTTGAGCAATCTTAAGTATCGTAGTCGTGGATTCGGCTATGTATTTATGATTTTGTCGCCCTTTTTGATATAATATTATTGGTGAAGATTATTTGGTCCTATCTTTAGCCTATTCGAGTTAAGGATTTGAGCAATTGCAAGTATCGTGTTCGTGGATTCGATCATGTATTTGTGATTTTGTCGCCTTTTCTGAAATTTGAGATCGATAGAGATTAAGGAGAATGATTAACCCTTAACCAACAAACCCTTTTTACCGCTTTAGACTTGTTATTCCTTGGCTTTAGTGGGGGAGATGCGTATACTTGCCAAGCTTATGATAGAATATTCGTCACGACTGGACAGTTAAACGATTAGATTTGCTTTTATCAGAATATTTTATTTTACTTCTAATTCGTTAAGTGTTTGGTTGTGTGATTATGACAAAAATGAATACATGCTTAAATATAAAAATATATCCTAATATCTTTTAGGATACATTTTCATAAGATTAATTCTAAGGTTTACTTGGGGACAAGTAAAGTTCAAGTGGGGGGATATTTGATGAACTCAAATAAGTACATTTTATTACCGTCATTTATCCTATTTATTTGACTTGTTTTATTATATTATCTGTGAGAATTGATACATTAATGTTTACTTTTGTAATTCTCAGGTAAAAACAAGTATTATGTGAAACTTGGCGATTTTGGACTAATTATGGAGCAAAACAAGCAAGAAGTTAAGAGTCTACTAAAATGTACAAGATCAAGACATTCTGCTCCAGATACGCCGCATCTTACTTATTACATACGGCGCATCACTATCAAGATTTCATCAGTTTCGATCCAAGATACAAGAGGACATGCGCCGCATCTATAAATGGAGTTACGTCGCATCTTCTGGCGGTGTACGAATATTCCTGAATATATTAATCTTGGACCCCACTCGAAGTTAAGTCAATGCGCCGCATCTACTTATTAGATGCGCCGCATCTTACCCTCAGACAGAAACTATAAATACCCCAAAGACAGACGAATTAAAGAGTTGGATATTGAGCCCTAGTTTTAGAAGACCGAAGACCACAGAAACCTAAGGCCGAATTCAGTAGAAGTAGCAGCACAAGACACACCTTGAATGAAGATACAAGAGCTGTAAGAAGGTCCTGCATGTATTTAATTCATTAAGTAGTTTTGTTTTATTGTATTAGTGCACTTTAATTGGTCAGGATTGATGGGCTTGTGATCATGGATTTAACCATGCACTTCGACTCCCCTTAAAATTGCTTTCCCATTAATTAAAGTTTATATGTTGATGTCTTTGGTGACTTTTATTAGTGCATTGATAACCTTTGTGTCTAGCTGAGCATTGCTTGGGTCGCCATGCCCCTTCCTCGCCTGTTTATTAGATCGCCTATGCATTCTATCGTCTGTAGAAAAGTAGGAAGAAAGATAAATAGGATAGTCATAAGTAATCATTAAGGGTTTACTCGCCGATAAGATTAGAACCAACGAGAAATGACTTAATCTCGGTGCGTTGCATCGAACTATACACTTCATATAAAACTAGCAATAAAACAAGTGACAAGCTACTTAACTATCAGGACAGGTCTTCTTATTGTCTCAAGTATTTATCTGTGTACGTGTG
Organism: Artemisia tridentata subsp. tridentata; assembly: GCA_021014915.2. NCBI lineage: Eukaryota > Viridiplantae > Streptophyta > Magnoliopsida > Asterales > Asteraceae > Artemisia > Artemisia tridentata. The sequence goes on along the minus strand of CP139506.1, from coordinate 169,841,885 downwards.
TGCTACTCGCTGATTCGTGCTCATTAGTTTAGTTTATTATTTTATTGCAACCAAAACGTGCCAGTCTCTCAGGCTGAACCCCCTTGCGTTATATTAGGTTGTATAGCTAACTTAAGATATTAAAATACTGATTAGAATAACTAGATAATACGTTCCACTCTTAGTGATCGACACTCTACTTACCATTATATTCATACTGACCGGGTACACTGCTCGTTAAAGTGTGTGTGTTATTGATAAGTCGGCTAAATATAAATTTAAAACTTGAATACTGCTAAAACCACAACGACATACCGTGGGTATAAATTAGAGCGTACGCACACGCGCATCAAACACCAAAGTACAAAACTTCAAAGCTAATGTACAAGTCTCTAATGCACAAAAACTTAAACTTTACTTTATTCTATATTACAAGTCTAATTTACATTCTTTAAGGCTCACCTTACAAGGCTTTGATGCATAAATTCTAAACTTGGTTTACTTATAAGTTTGTAAACTTAAGGACTTAACGTTTGTAATTACTGGTATCAAACTCTACCCTTTAAACATAACACTATATAAATTAAACTAACCTAATATCCTTATCATATACATTAGACACGTAGCGTATGGATAAATGCAACATTATCCATACATCATGATAAACATTTGTATGAAATGTGTAACATCATGCAAATATACACGTGCCCTTAATTACAACCAATATTAATGCATGTATGAGAATTTCACACGGTAGCATCAAGATATATGAGATGTGGAGATAGGCAATTCATACAATCAAAGCCAAAACTGAGTCCAGCCATTTATATATTATCTGCTTCCCTCTCATTTGATAAACACAGGGAAAAAGAAAAGAGATAACTCATATCTTCCTCTCCCTTGTGTCATTAGCGACACCACCACCACACCACAGCCACCTCCACATCTCCTCACCACCAGCCACCCTTGCTGCCATCACACAGCTGCTCCACACCGACACCACAAAGAGGAGACAAGGGTGTGTTGGATTTGGGTTTCGTTAGGTTCAAGCTAACCCCAGCCGTACCACCTTCGTGACCTCCCCTCTACTCTCGTTTTCATTGGTATGTCAAACACACATCAATTCATCTTCGTGACAATTTTCATTTATTTTAATCCGATTGAAAAAGTATTTTCAACAAGTTTTCGTGGTTATAAACGGAATTAAAAACGTATTTGAATCAAGATTCGTGTGGATTAAAATACAGATTTAATAAGGTGTTTGTTTGATTAGTATATTGAGTCAACTCAGTCGAGTTGGGTTGACCATGTTGTAGGTCTTAGTTTCTTATTATTGTTGCTGTCTGTTTGGGTTTGGTTTAGATGTGATTTGATAATTACATCGCTCGTTGCTTGTGTTTGGATAACGAGTCACCATAAGGGTGGTGCTTGTTTGGTTAGCGACCACACCCACGCAGGGTGTTGGTCATGTGCTTGAAACGACTTGGGAAAGAAACCCGCAAGGGCCTTGGTACGATTTATGAGTCTCGGTATACAAACAACCCAAGAGGGATTGTTTTGCTTGCACTTTCGGGTCAAAAGGAAACCACACCCAAGAGGTGTTTGGTTTTGGTTCGGTGTAAAAAGGGATAAGCCGAGGGGTATTTGTTTTACTCTCGTGTCAAAAAGACACCCGAGAGGATGTTTTGTTGCTCACAGTTAATAACAAAAGTAATAAAGGTATGTCTATTTGTCTCGATCTACACAGCCCACATAGGGGTGTTTGTTTGTCTTGAGTACAAGAGAAAAATCACCCAAAGGGGTGTTATTTTTTGTGTATCACAGCCTCATAAGGGTGCGGGTTGGGGTGTTAGTATTTGTTTGTATATGGTTCTTGGTAATAAGAGATAACCCACAAGGGTGTGATGTTTTATTGGTCTTAGTTCAACGCGAGACACTCACGAGAGAGAACCCACAAGGCTTGTGCTCTCGGTTCCCAACAGATAACACCAAGGGGGTGTTACTGTTTTCTATTTTCAGTCGCAAGGGATGCGTTTGTACGAGCCTATTTACCAATTTGTTTTCCAGCTTTGATTTCCACCATAGGGTGCGTGTGGTTTAGGCTTCGGTCCACCAAGGCAGCCCACAAGGGTGCGCTTGGTTTGGTTGTTCAGCCTACCGCAACAGCCCACAAGGGTACGGTTTGGCTTGTTCATCTTGGTCTCCACGACAACCCAAAAGGGGTGCATTTTATTTGCCTAGTTTCTGCACAAAATTGGGTGTTTGTCTGCTGCAACGCAGACCCAACAGGGGGCATTTTTTAACTGCAAAACAACCCCAACAATGGGTGTTTGTTGGCTCCGAAATTGCCCCAACATGGGGTGTGTTTGTCTGCTCATTTTCTGCACAAAAGGGTGCGCTTGACTGCTTATTCTAGCCCCAAAAGGGTGCGTTTTGTTTGTTCATTTTCTGCCCAATGTGGGGTGTTTGTTTGTTGTTTCTACCCAGCCAAAACAGCAGCCTTAAGGGGCATTTGGTTTTGCTTGTTACCAGCCCACACCGCAAGTGTTGGGTTTGGTTTAGTTAGTCCACACCGAAAGGTGTTTGTTTTGTTTATTTCAGCCCTCGAAAGTGTATACTTGGTTTGGTTTGTGCTCGGTCCATCAACACAAACCCGCGAAGGGCATGGGTGGTTGTTTGGTTCTCGGTAAACAAGAAGAACCTGCAAGAGGTGCTTGTTCGAGCTTGTTAACTTATATGATATTTTCTTCTCATGATCTAATAAATGCTACCTGAATTTAAATTACATACCATTCACATAATCATATTTCAAAGGAACATCTTAATTGTGTCGTACATACTTGTTTGGATATGCGTTTTGAGCGGCGGTGTATATGTGGTTCCATGCGCTTTTTAAAACGGACATAGACCCATTGATCTCTAAGCTCATCATTCGCCTTGACCACATTAAGGTATTATTAGAAAAATGCAAATCAAATTTAAAATATACACAACTTTGTAAACTTATACAAAAAAACAGTCATGCCAAAACTTAACTAATCTATTTATCTCTTACTTAATTGCTATTTGATCCTTACATGCTTAGTTCCTTTTTTTACTTTTGCTATATGTTTTATGTTTTGGCGTGTGTTTTGTCTGAGTCTATGAATTCATACCACCACACGAATGAGATACTAAACTTTTTACAAACATTGATACAAATATTACACGAAAACTAAAACGCTCTGTCTTTTGAAACTCATACGCATCGATTACTTTCCGCGTGTCATATTTTGAGACAAGCTTGTATTCATTAGGTTATGCTGATTTCGTATCATTGAGCTATACTTCTTTATACTATTCTGCCATACTCCTTGGCACTGTTGTGTTACTTACGTCACTACATACCAAGGTGAGTTTCATAGTCCCTACTTTTATACGTTTTGAATTATTTTTGGGGGAGATACATGCTCAAGTATTTTCATTTACTTTCACAAGTACTCTAAACTTTTACGGATTACCGTGAGTCATAGCCCCTCTTTTTCTTATTTTGAACTCTTTGGGGGAGATACATGCTCGTTTTACTTACGGATTTTACTCGTTAATCATAAACAATTTACTAAGTTGACGAAACACTCTATTTGTTTATTGAAACTTAATACATGCTGAACACAAGCGCTTTCCTTATGCTATCCTGATTAATATTTCCTAAGTTAACCACTATTGCCATTAAAAAGTCCCTCATATCATAAACCATTAATCACTTGCGAGTGAACGCAAATATTGTGAATTGATGAGTGTTTAAATACTCATCATTTTTACCTAATCTGAGCTGCCAAAACTCTCAAAAACACTCAGAAATGTATCAAAATACTGAAATTATCACAAAATTGTGTTTTATATGTTTCAGATGCAAAATGTTTAAAAACAGTTGAAAAACGAACAAAGTTTGCATAATTGGCAGTTTCAGTCCCTCAACTTTCAAAAGTTGTCAAAACTAGTCCCTGAAGGTTTTAAATAAATGAAAAGTCAACTTAAGTCCTTGGGAAACCAAAAATGTTCACAAATAGTCCCTGGATAAAAGTTTACACAAAATGGCAATTTTTACCCCTCAAGTTACAAAATTGGCAAAAGTAGTCCCTGGGTTTTATAAAATGGAAATTTATCAAATTAAACCCTTGAACTATTCATGAATGACAATTTGAAACTTTATTGATAACTTTTGGGAAATTACAAAACAAATCCCTCTAAAATCCAAATTTACATATTAGGTCCCTAAAGTTTTAAAATGATAAAAAAAATACAACTTTGGTCCTTGTGTAATTATTTTGTGGCAGGTTTAATCCTTTGAAGATATTTTGGAAAGATACCAACTCAGCCCCTCAAGAATGCAATAATTACAAGATTGGTCCCTATGATTATTTAGTTAACTAAAACCGGATCCAACACTAAACCCTTAACCCAAAATAATTACCCTTATCCCATTTACCCAACCCAGCTATTACCTAAACCCAATACCCAAATACCCAAGCCCAATCCTTATCCAAGCCCAATCCCAACTCTGAGTTAAACACTTGGTCAAACCAAGTTTGACCCGTCTTCCTAAACCACCATACCCGCCAAAACCACCCAGTCACCCCCCACCTCACCAAAACCACTCACCACCTCATCCCCCCTCCTCCTACAAGTTACCTAACACATCCAAATGCAATTAATGCATCCCTCCCACTCCCCACTAGCAAAATCAGAGATAAACTCCAATTTCCTGTTTTCCCGCCAATTTTACAAGTGGACTGTGGAGATCAAATTAGAGCAATTGAATGGTGGGGATTTATTGAGGATGTCGACAGAGTATTATCCCACTTTAATTTATGTATATATAGTATGTAATGTAGCTCAAATTAGACAAGTAGGTAAATTAGCATAATTCGTATTTTTCATTTCCAGTAGTTGTACTTTGTAATTTCAAATTTCATCAATCAATACAAGTCAAGATTAGTGTATTTGTTGTTGTTATTTATTTTATTATCAGTAGTTATTTATAATTCCAAGTTTCCTGATTTTCATATGTTCTGAGTAATTCGAATCTTAATAAGTAGTATATGAAATAGCTTCTCAGCTGTTTTTAATAGCTTATATAAGCTTTACATAGCTTATTATAAGTTTATTATAGTCTAAAATTGTTCTGAATTCAAAATTGGAAGATGGTCAATGAAAGTCAACTTGGAGGTCAATAAGCCATTTCTGGGTGGATAAGCTAGTTCAGGAAGCTTTTCTGGGTTATCTAGCTTGTTTTTGACAAGCTAGATTGGTCCTTGGTTCCTTGTTCTTTGTGCATCAGTTCACATCAGTTGTAAGCTTTTCTAAGTTTTGCTTAATTTTTCATTTGACTGTTATAGTGCTTATCAGTAGCTTATTGTTGTTTTTATAAGCCATTTGTTAGTTTCTAAGTGTATTTGACCAATAAAATCAGTAGTCAGTAGCTTGTTCTTAACTTTTCTTAAAAACTTGAAAAAAGACCAAAAATAGCCTCATCTAGTATAGCTTAATAATATGCTTATTTCTGTGATATAAGTTGCTTATTAGTATTCATATAAGTTAATAAGTCAGTAAAATTAAGGCTTTTAGTTTAAAATTTTGGATTTCATTTGTAAAAATCAAGACAGACACAATAAATAGGAGTGTTTGGTTTTGACTGTTTTATAGGCCTAAGGCAGAGTTACTGTAGATTGACCTATAAGCCAACTTCAACCTAGCTTATTTTGGTCCCTATAAGTTGTTTCCAGGTCCAGATAGGCCATTTAGATCAAATTAGTAGTTTTACATAACACTTGTTCATAACAGACCTTTGTGAGCTCATACAAGCTCATACAAGCTACAAGCTCATACAAGCTACAAGCTTGTATTGACCATATTCTTGGTATCTTTGAACTCCAATTAGTCCACTTACTTAGTTCCTAGAACCTTAGAACCTGCACACTTGTGCAAACCAAAATATCACAACCTCTGCACAAACCACAACTCAGTGTATACTGAGTTGTGTTGTCTGCTGATCTCACCAACTTTGTGGCTTATCCACATAAGCTCTAGCCTTGTTCTTTGTGTTTTTCAATAGCCCACAAGGCTAGCTTACTTTTGCCCCCCATAGATTGCATCTCAGTACTCAGTTGGTTAGCTTAATTTGACTTGAAAGTTGGGGAATTTCCAAGGTTTCTGCTGAAACCTTGTTGCTGCTACTCTTTGCATCAGCTTATTTGCTTGTGCTTATTTATACTTTTCAGTTGTTTTAAGCTTATTTAAGTATATTAAGCCTGTCCTGATCATTTGGTTAAGTTTCTTGCTTTTTAGCTTATTCTTGGCTTATTAGCCAACTGCTTATTAGCCCAAATCTGATTTTTAAGCTTAGCCAACCTTTCATTTTAATTTTCCTAGCTTCTTAATTATATTTTAGAATTATCTGTAAATTTTCATAATTTTCTGAATAGTTTTGATATTTTTAATAATTTTAATTAGTTTCTAATAGTAAATAAATCATAATAAATAGAGAAATAATCAGAAAAATATAATTTTAATTTTCATAATTTTCTTTTATCATTTTTAATCTAGGAAAAATATAATATCACTTTTAGACCTTGAGAAAATCAAAAATAGAAATAAAGTGATAGCTTCTATTTAATAGAATTTATTTTTTTTTAAATTTTAATTAAGTAATTTTCATTTTTATAATTTTCTTAGCTTTTTAATAACATATAACATTTATAGAAAAAGTTTTAGATTTTTCTTTGTACATTTAGTATTTTTTAATTTTAAATAGTTTAATAAGTAATTAAATAATAAATAATTAATAATAATTAAATAAAAAGTGTTAAAAATATAATTTAAGTTTTTTAATAAGTTTTAAGTAATTTTACATTTTTAGGTTTTAAATTTTATAAATTTTAGTTTTTGTCCCATTTTAGCTTTTTCGTTACGCGTTTGTAATTTATTTATTCGCGTTTAATTTTATTGTGCATATTTGTCTTTAAATTGTTCATTAGTATAAAAAAGCAAAATCAAAAATATCTGATTCATCAATCACTTTAATCCAAAGCTTTTCACAGTTTTCCATTCACACCTCGTTGGGAAACGACCCAGGTGATCACTTGCCTGGTTTCACACACTACACACGAGCATCCTGTTCTAAGTCTGCATTTGTTTAAATATAAGTGTTGTTCACGGGCGGATCAAATTTTGGCGCCGTTGCCGGGGAGGTGTGCTGCGACAGTTGTGTGAGTTTTAGCGATTAGTGATCTGAGACCCTTCTATCAGAAGTTCCTATTTCCCAAAAACAATATAAAATACAAAAATATTTTTCTTTTCTTTTCTATATATATTATTATTATTATTATCATATAAAAAATAAAAACAACAAAAATAAATTCCGTTTTCTTTGTTAATAATAAATAAACAAAAAAAAAATACCATCAAGAACCAAGACAGAGTACTACCTAACTGGGGGTACGACCATAATAAGTTCCCAAACCAAAGATTTAAAACTTTACCTCTGTATCACTTGCGAATATCGGCTCACCTTTAATTGATAAACAAACTCTAACGGAGGTTCTAGGATAGTCTGACATTAAATTGTCGGACTGAAAGAAGCGGGTTTTTAAGGAGCGTAATTGCCCACCTTTGCTTCTCCGCCACTCTGTGCGTTTATCTTTTAGAGAGCTACCGTACGCTTGTTGATTTTTGGTATAAGTTAACTTGTGTTTTGCTTCTGTCTTGTTTTAATTGGAATATTTTACTTAGTGCATGCGCACTCGTTCTTCCACGTCATCAAGCCCTTTACGTGAACTCGTAGAAATTCCGAGAAGACGTAATCGTAGACGTGCTGCCCAAATAGTCGAACCCGAGATTCGTACTGTTCTCACTGAAAATATGGCAGACGAACGCACAATGGCTGAAATGCTCCAGGCACCCACCAAGGGTTATGGAGATGCCATTGTTTTACCAGCCATCGATTCTGATCATTTTGAACTGAAAACACATTTGATTAAGCTCGTGTCCACAAACCAATTCCACGGGTTTGAACGAGAGGATCCTTATGCACACATTCGTTGGTTTAACAAACTGACTTCTACAATCAATTACAAGAATGTGCCACAAACAGTGATCAAATTGATGCTATTTCCATTTTCACTTGAGGGGGCAGCCCGGATTTGGCTGGATAAAGAACCCCCTCGATCCATTGAAACCTGGGAAGATCTCGTTAAGAAATTTGTAAATTATTTCTTCCCTCCATCAAAGACGACTAACCTAAAAAATGAAATTGCTGGTTTTCGTCAAGGTTTTGATGAAAATTTCGGAGAGGCATGGGACAGATTTAAAGATCTCCTAAGAAAATGCCCACATCACGATTTCAATGTGTTACAACAGATAAATACGTTTTATAATGGGTTGACCCAAAACGATCAAGATGCACTTAATGCAGCCTCCGGTGGCAATATCTTGAATCGTAAACCCAGAGAGGTGGTTGAAATTTGTGAAAATAAATCCAAAGTTCCTATTTCTAGAAACAAAGTGAATGTTCCTGTCACTCCTGTTTCTTCTTCATCCGGTAACTCCTCAGAGTTAGCCTTTTTAACGGATTCAATGCGTTGTATGATGAAAGAAATGAAAGAATTAAAAAGTGAAATTCATAAACCGGAACAAGTCAAAGCAATAAACAAAGTGTGTGAAACTTGTGGTGGCCCACATGCGTATTTTGATTGTCAAGCAACCGATGCTTCTCTTTACCCAGCTCCCGTAGCTGTAGTAAACCAAAATCAATACCGTCCGCATGCTGAGACTCAGTACCGAGCACCGAATGCTATGGTCCCACCTGGTTTTCCACCCGTGCCAAATCATAATAATCAAAATCGCTTTGTTCAAAATCAGGGACAAAATTTCCACAATTCCCAAAATTTCAATCAAAACCGAGGTCAGAATCAGGGTAATTTTAACCAAAACCGTGGTCCAAATTTTAATCAAAACCAAGGTTCAAACCGAAATCAGACATCCTCAGATGAGTTGCTTATGCAATTCATGAAAACCCAAGAGGAAACAAATAAGACACAACGTGAGACAAACCAGTTATTGGTTGCCCAATTAAACCAGATCAAAAAGTCTTTAACTGATATACCTTCTACCTCGGGAGGTCTCCCAAGTAACACTGTTGTCAACCCTAGGGGTGAACTCAAAGCTGTAAGTACACGTAGTGGTAAATCTCATGTCGAATTCAAGGTGATAAAGGATCCAGTACTTCCCACTAACAATGGAAGTGCTAAATACGTCCAACCTTCAGTCATCCAACCTTCAGTCATCCAACCTTCAGTCATCCAAAAATCTACACCCACAATTGCTCCTCAGCCGTCAAGAATCGATCCTACTCTTTCACGATTTACGGTTAAAAGTTTGTCAACCAAACTTAGTGAGCAAAGATCAGCCAGATATTATTCTGAAATGCTCAATGCTGTTCCTGTCAGTGTACTTGATGACAGTGATGATGATGAAGATACCACTTTCGTCAAAGCTATCACCACTCGGAGTGGTGCTTCTTATGAGGGGCCAGCTGGCCCTATTCCTCCTCCGTTGTTTGAAATGGAAAAAGTGACGGAGGATACAACGGACAAAGTGCAAATTCCAATCCCACAAAGTACAGCACATGTCTATCCTCCGGTTGTCCCGAAAAAATCCAAACCAGGAGTTGTCTTTGAGACTCCTGAAGTCATTGCTCCTAAATCCAAACCTCACATTCCTTACCCATCGCGCTTAAATGAGCAAAAGCTCCGTGAGAAGGCTAGTCAACAAAATGATAAATTCTATCAAATCTTTAAAGAATTACATTTTGACATAAGCTTTGCGGATGCTACCATTCTGATGCCCAAATTTGCAGCAGCAATCAAACACTTGTTAAGCAACAAGGAAAAACTGATTGAAATGGCTAAAACTCCAGTAAATGAGAACTGCTCAGCGGTTATCTTGAAAAAGCTTCCGGAGAAGCTTGGAGATCCTGGAAAGTTTCTACTACCTTGTGTCTTTCCAGGAATGGTTGAATGTTATGCCCTAGCAGATCTAGGTGCAAGCATCAACCTGATGCCTCATTCAGTATGGAAGAAACTTTCTCTTCCGGCTCTTACTCCTACCTGCATGACTCTTGAGCTTGCAGATCGAACCATAACTCATCCCTGCGGCATTGCCGAAGATGTATTTGTGAAAATAGGAAAGTTCCATTTTCCAGCTGACTTTGTGGTTGTTGATTTCAATGCTGATCAAAAGGTTCCTCTAATTCTTGGAAGAGGATTCCTAAAAACGGGCCATGCACTTATTGATGTATTTAAGCATGAGATCACCTTGCGTGTGGATAAGGAAGCTGTTACTTTTAATCATGATCAAACTTCAAAGTACTCCTCTAATTATAATTCTGCATCGGTTAACCGAATAGATGTCATTGACATTGCTTCAGAGGAGTACTCTCAAGAGAGTGTTGATTATTTTCATAATTCTGTGAGTGGGGAACCCACCACATCTTCTCAACATATCATAGCAGATTGCCGCATTTCATCTCAAAGAGGATCTAACTCTTTCTTTCCGGCTTAGCCGAACTACTTGGCTCGGATCAATTCACTCTTTCTTTATCGCAAGCAAATAGCCAAAGAGCTGATGAAAGAGCACCGTCTTCTCTTATTCCTGAAAACATCTTCAGGACTCTTTCCCTTCTCTCACTTCGGTTGAAGGAAGTGATCCCTTTTGGGATGAAGTCGATGCTTTTCTCGCTGTAGATAGTTCACCTCCGAATGAGGTTGATGATAACTATCTTGATCCTGAGGGGGATATTCTTTTTCTAGAAAATTTGTTAAACGAAGATTCATTTTCCCCTCCTCCACCAAAACAACTTCATAAAAAGAAAATCAAATCAGTTGAGGAAACTGATAAATGTCCTGAGATCAAGTTTAAGGACTTGCCTCCTCCACTTGCAATTCTTGAGGAGGAAGTTCTTGTCTTAATTGCTATTCAGATCTCTCTTCTTCCCTTCACCTACCCGGTGATTTCCCCTATCTTTCACTCATTCGGGAGTGAGGATATTACTTTTGACCCCGGCATTGTCCATCTAACATTGGTTTAAATGCCGGATTTCCTGGTCTCTTACTTCCCCATAAACTTTTAAATTGCTTTTTCTCCCGGGCTATTCAGGAGCCCTTTATTACAGTTGACCGTTCACAAGCGGTTAGCTTGCGTGATAAACCTGACTGTTCGGGAGGAATCAATTTGGGGTCGAGTCAAGCTAGCGACTCGGTTATCAAAAACAGTAGCAAAATATGGGTTTTCACCCATGTCTCACCTTAGTGTGGGGGAGATTCCCCACATGTTGTAAATAATTCTAAAAAAAAAAAAAAAAAAAAAAAAAAAAAAAAAAAAAAAAAGGGGAATTTGCATGCCTTAACGGCTTAAATGCAAATTAAATAAAAATAAAATAAATAACTATATGAAATAAAAGGCTATTAGTATTTCCCTTTCACGTTCTAAGTGTTGGTTTAACAGCCGGTTCTTTGAATATTGAGGGCAATATTCAGTTCTAAGTGTGGGGGGGAATTCTTGCGAATTTGATCAAATGTACCATCAAGTACCTCCATTTTAGACAAAAATTTTAAAATTTTTTCTCACTTAGAACGCAATAAATGGTTATCAGTCCGCCATGTCTAACTCACATAAGGATTGGCTAATCCGAGAGCAAACGGCTCTTGGTAAAGATGTCTCAAATCCGTTGATGGCTTGCAATTTGCCGAAAATTGTATGGTATTCGACTCACCATATCTTCATAAGTGAAGAGTTGGCTAGCCCGCAAGATTATGGCTTGTGGTTAAGGCAGTGAAAATCCATGATTGGTAATCAGCTCACCAAAGATAATAGTTATAATTTATCTAAGAGTTGGCTAGTCCAGAAGCAAACGGCTTCTGGTAAAGACAAATCAAAACCGTTGACAGCTGATGGTTTGCTCAAAATCATTTGGTTATCATTGTACCAAAGTTCTTACTTGAACTGAAACAATTGGCTACTCCAGAAGTAATGACTTTTGGTAAAGAGTCTTTCAAATCCATTAAATCTTCATAAAATATTGCTAGGGACTAGCAATAGTTTAGTGTGGGGGATTGATGAGTGTCTAAATACTCATCATTTTTACCTAATCTGAGCTGCCAAAACTCTCAAAAAACACTCAGAAATGCATCATAATACTGAAATTATCACAAAATTGTGTTTTATATGTTTCAGATGCAAAATGTTTAAAAACAGTTGAAAAACGAACAAAGTTTGCATAATTGGCAGTTTCAGTCCCTCAACTTTCAAAAGTTGTCAAAACTAGTCCCTGAAGGTTTTAAATAAATGAAAAGTCAACTTAAGTCCTTGGGAAACCAAAAATGTTCACAAATAGTCCCTGGATAAAAGTTTACACAAAATGGCAATTTTTACCCCTCAAGTTACAAAATTGGCAAAAGTAGTCCCTGGGTTTTATAAAATGGAAATTTATCAAATTAAACCCTTGAACTATTCATGAATGACAATTTGAAACTTTATTGATAACTTTTGGGAATTTACAAAACAAATCCCTCTAAAATCCAAATTTACATATTAGGTCCCTAAAGTTTTAAAATGATAAAAAAAAATACAACTTTGGTCCTTGTGTAATTATTTTGTGGCAGGTTTAATCCTTTGAAGATATTTTGGAAAGATACCAACTCAGCCCCTCAAGAATGTAATAATTACAAGATTGGTCCCTATGATTATTTAATTAACTAAAACCGGATCCAACACTAAACCCTTAACCCAAAATAATTACCCTTATCCCATTTACCCAACCCAGCTATTACCTAAACCCAATACCCAAATACCCAAGCCCAATCCTTATCCAAGCCCAATCCCAATTCTGAGTTAAACACTTGGTCAAACCAAGTTTGACCCGTCTTCCTAAACCACCATACCCGCCAAAACCACCCAGTCACCCCCCACCTCACCAATACCACTCACCACCTCATCCCCCCTCCTCCTACAAGTTACCTAACACATCCAAATGCAATTAATGCATCCCTCCCACTCCCCACTAGCAAAATCAGAGATAAACTCCAATTTTCTGTTTTCCCACCAATTTTACAAGTGGACTGTGGAGATCAAATTAGAGCAATTGAATGGTGGGGATTTATTGAGGATGTCGACAGAGTATTATCCCACTTTAATTTATGTATATATAGTATGTAATGTAGCTCAAATTAGACAAGTAGGTAAATTAGCATAATTCGTATTTTTCATTTCCAGTAGTTGTACTTTGTAATTTCAAATTTCATCAATCAATACAAGTCAAGATTAGTGTATTTGTTGTTGTTATTTATTTTATTATCAGTAGTTATTTATAATTCCAAGTTTCCTGATTTTCATATGTTCTGAGTAATTCGAATCTTAATAAGTAGTATATGAAATAGCTTCTCAGCTGTTTTTAATAGCTTATATAAGCTTTACATAGCTTATTATAAGTTTATTATAGTGTAAAATTGTTCTGAATTCAAGATTGGAAGATGGTCAATGAAAGTCAACTTGGAGGTCAATAAGCCATTTCTGGGTGGATAAGCTAGTTCAGGAAGCTTTTCTGGGTTATCTAGCTTGTTTTTGACAAGCTAGATTGGTCCTTGGTTCCTTGTTCTTTGTGCATCAGTTCACATCAGTTGTAAGCTTTTCTAAGTTTTGCTTAATTTTTCATTTGACTGTTATAGTGCTTATCAGTAGCTTATTGTTGTTTTTATAAGCCATTTGTTAGTTTCTAAGTGTATTTGACCAATAAAATCAGTAGTCAGTAGCTTGTTCTTAACTTTTCTTAAAAACTTGAAAAAAGACCAAAAATAGCCTCATCTAGTATAGCTTAATAATATGCTTATTTCTGTGATATAAGTTGCTTATTAGTATTCATATAAGTTAATAAGTCAGTAAAATTAAGGCTTTTAGTTTAAAATTTTGGATTTCATTTGTAAAAATCAAGACAGACACAATAAATAGGAGTGTTTGGTTTTGACTGTTTTATAGGCCTAAGGCAGAGTTACTGTAGATTGACCTATAAGCCAACTTCAACCTAGCTTATTTTGGTCCCTATAAGTTGTTTCCAGGTCCAGATAGGCCATTTAGATCAAATTAGTAGTTTTACATAACACTTGTTCATAACAGACCTTTGTGAGCTCATACAAGCTCATACAAGCTACAAGCTCATACAAGCTACAAGCTTGTATTGACCATATTCTTGGTATCTTTGAACTCCAATTAGTCCACTTACTTAGTTCCTAGAACCTTAGAACCTGCACACTTGTGCAAACCAAAATATCACAACCTCTGCACAAACCACAACTCAGTGTATACTGAGTTGTGTTGTCTGCTGATCTCACCAACTTTGTGGCTTATCCACATAAGCTCTAGCCTTGTTCTTTGTGTTTTTCAATAGCCCACAAGGCTAGCTTACTTTTGCCCCCCATAGATTGCATCTCAGTAAATCAGTTGGTTAGCTTAATTTGACTTGAAAGTTGGGGAATTTCCAAGGTTTCTGCTGAAACCTTGTTGCTGCTACTCTTTGCATCAGCTTATTTGCTTGTGCTTATTTATACTTTTCAGTTGTTTTAAGCTTATTTAAGTATATTAAGCCTGTCCTGATCATTTGGTTAAGTTTCTTGCTTTTTAGCTTATTTTTGGCTTATTAGCCAACTGCTTATTAGCCCAAATCTGATTTTTAAGCTTAGCCAACCTTTCATTTTAATTTTCCTAGCTTCTTAATTATATTTTAGAATTATCTGTAAATTTTCATAATTTTCTGAATAGTTTTGATATTTTTAATAATTTTAATTAGTTTCTAATAGTAAATAAATCATAATAAATAGAGAAATAATCAGAAAAATATAATTTTAATTTTCATAATTTTCTTTTATCATTTTTAATCTAGGAAAAATATAATATCACTTTTAGACCTTGAGAAAATCAAAAATAGAAATAAAGTGATAGCTTCTATTTAATAGAATTTATTTTTTTTTAAATTTTAATTAAGTAATTTTCATTTTTATAATTTTCTTAGCTTTTTAATAACATATAACATTTATAGAAAAAGTTTTAGATTTTTCTTTGTACATTTAGTATTTTTTAATTTTAAATAGTTTAATAAGTAATTAAATAATAAATAATTAATAATAATTAAATAAAAAGTGTTAAAAATATAATTTAAGTTTTTTAATAAGTTTTAAGTAATTTTACATTTTTAGGTTTTAAATTTTATAAATTTTAGTTTTTGTCCCATTTTAGCTTTTTCGTTACGCGTTTGTAATTTATTTATTCGCGTTTAATTTTATTGTGCATATTTGTCTTTAAATTGTTCATTAGTATAAAAAAGCAAAATCAAAAATATCTGATTCATCAATCACTTTAATCCAAAGCTTTTCACAGTTTTCCATTCACACCTCGTTGAGAAACGACCCAGGTGATCACTTGCCTGGTTTCACACACTACACACGAGCATCCTGTTCTGAGTCTGCATTTGTTTAAATATAAGTGTTGTTCACTTGCGGATCAACGCAAATATTGTGAATAGATCTATTGGAGGTTGATAGCCCATTTGTGTTAGTAGGATAGATAGCTTGTAACCACCGGTAAAATTCCACTATATTAATCTAATACTTATCCATTTTCTACGACTAAACTTTTTTTTAAGATTAAACGTTACCAGTTTATCTGATCACAACCACAAACTAATTTGACGTAACTTACATTCCTAATAAAAATACTTTATATTTATTTCAAGTAAATAATTTTCAACTTTTATTTACCATGTTACATTAATTCGTTAAACTACGATTATTAAACATTTAAACTAAACGTTTGCTATTTATTAAAGTTTTCATGAAACCCTGATTTAATAAAGATATGATTTTACACAACTAACTTATAAATGC
Source organism: Artemisia tridentata subsp. tridentata (assembly GCA_021014915.2). Taxonomy (NCBI): domain Eukaryota; kingdom Viridiplantae; phylum Streptophyta; class Magnoliopsida; order Asterales; family Asteraceae; genus Artemisia; species Artemisia tridentata. The sequence continues at coordinate 169,825,938 of CP139506.1, read as the reverse complement.
TAAAGTACAATATTTTATATCTAGAGTACAAGTCTTTAAAGCATAAAACCTTAACTTTATTTTATTTTACAACTCTAAAGTACAATATTTAAAACTTATTTTACAAGTCTTTAATGCATTGATTTTAAAAATATATTTCATCTCGCGACCAAGTAACAAAACAAGGAGTGCACCTCGTATATTTCAGGTCTATTTATAAATATTTAATGCCAATTATTATTACGTTTTTATTAAATAATATTACTTTTAGTAACAATCACAAAAGTTCAATCGTATGACTTTTACTCACGACCAAAACAAGATTAGGATGAGTCTATATATTTTACATGAACTATTGCCACTTTGTTATTTTTTTATATATATATTTTTTATTTTATTTTACATTATACTCTTTACGTAATGCGAATACTCAACCATATTAGATTTTATTAATGTATACGTTCTCCGATGAACTTATCACACGTCAAATAAAATTAGTTGGAATATATTAATAAACTTTGATATTTTTATAAACAATATATTTTTACGTTACCCTGTTTTAAGTTTCGTGACTTAAGGACTTAACGTTAGTAATTACCGGGATCAAACTATATCTTAAACTAATAGTATGTGTCTTAAAATTGTGCCACATAAACTATTTCTCATGCAAGGTGAACGTGAAACATATATCAATATCTTAACGTGTATAATTTTTCTATCACAAATTACTACAACAACTCATATGTAACGTGTAAGAAATATTGTCCATGCAATACTATAACTAAATTTTATATATAACGTGTCTACTTTTATGCAATACATAACGTGTCTAAAGATTATACCATGCATGCATTACAAAATCCTATATATATATATATATATATATATATATATATATACTCGTAGAACACATGTAGGAAAAACACATTTCATTTCATTCTCTCAAATCGATTTTTACTGAGAATTATCAATAAAAATAGAAGCATCCTTTCGAACCAAACACAACCCTTTTCCTTTAGTTCACCCATTCACACGCCCTCTCTTAAGTCCTAAGATCCTGAAAACCTATTCGAAGAAAGCCAAACCATTTTATTGTTATACGAGACCTATATTCATACGTAAAAACTCAATCCGAGTTCTTCCTTGATCAACCAATCGATTAGACCCTTTTTTTGGCATTGTGAGTCCTTTTAAACACTCTTGAACTCATTTCCGTTCGAGTACCATTCATTTCATTAGTATTTTTTTTATTTATTCGATCGTATAAATACATATTTCATTTCATTTCTTTACGTATTATATATTTATATGTTTTACATATACATACGCCTCCTATATGGTAGGCTAGGATAACGTTTTTACTTGTTATTATCACATTACATATTTGTTTCATCCATTTATATCATTTTCGAATTCATTCTAAACATATTCATCAATATTTTCGTTTTCTTTTACACGCATGAACTCGGTTAGAAACAAATCCATAAAACCGAATATATAAACGTGACCACCCATTTTTATTATTCCAACTGATTTTTCACACTACAAATAACCAAATCCTAGTTTAATATTCCCCCACATACGACCCAAAAACCCTTCGAAATCGTCCCATTTAAACGTATGTCACAACACTTTTAAAACCCATATTAAACTTAACGTGGCTTAATAGCCCATTAAGCAATTATCAGCTTATTTCGATAAGCAAATCAAACCGACCCTTTAGCAATGATTTTACGATCGAAAACTAAGCCCAATCGAAAGCCCATTAAGCCTTTAAAGCCCACGTTTCTAAAAATGTTAACGGGCCGAGTTATAATGTTTTAAAAGCCCAATAACGTAAAAATAAGCTAAACGTAGAATAATCACTTGATAAGCAGTTTAATAAGCTTAAATAAACTTACAATAGTCTCGGAAATCTTTTCCATTTCATTTTGTTCCAAAAGGACCATTTTTGCAAACAATTTGAAACTCATGGACTAAAACTGCCATTTTGTAAAATAGGGATATAAACTATTAAAACAGTAAGTCGAGGATAGAAATGGAATAAATAGTAACTCCAAGTCATAAAAAGTCATTTTCAAATTAGTTGGATCAATTATGTAAATATTTTATAAATTGGGGACTGATTTTGCAAAACCTTCTCGGCTAGGGATAAAAATGTAACTTTCAAATATTTAAAATCCCAAAATGCTATTTTTAATAACTTCAAGGTACAAATTGATCGAACACTAACTGCAAGGTCTTAAAATGTATTTATTTAAGTTTTTGAACTAAAACTGAAATATATATTTTAGTAAGGACTATTAGTGTAAATTGAACCTCGTTATGGTGGAAACTGTAAAAGTGAGAATAATACAAGGACCAAACTATAAAATAAACTCATGCATAATCATTTCATATTTTTCAATCCACTTCTCATTCACGTGCATATTTTTACGATGCATTCAATATTAAACTAATAACATATATATTTTTATATATAATGAATTTAACGAGTTTGACATTGACGTTATATTTATACAAAAAACGTTTTTACTAATAACTCAATTGTTTTCCAAACCACTTTTGAAGAAACGACATTCATGATTTAAAAGACATAAAAGAAAGATAATATTAAACTTCAAGCATTTTAAGCATATCATTCATTCTCTTCACAAACCACTTCGTCATCCGATACCATTTCATCCATTATGCATATTAAGCCAAAATCGTAAAATTCTCAGACTTCCTTATTTATATTCACCTAGGTTGCGTGTTGAAGCATTTTATTCGCTATACTTGATTTGTTTTCCATCCAGACTACTCAGGTGAGTCATAGCCTCTCTTTTCTTATTTTAAACTCTTTGGGGGAGATGCATGCTCGTTTAACTTATAAATCTTATTCATAAACATTTTACTCGATTGATGAAACATTATTGAAACTTATTACATGCTGAACACAAGTAACTTGCTGAACGTTATCCTGATTTTTATTGCCTAAGTTAACTGTTGCCAATTTTAAAAAGTCCCTCATATCATGCGCCATTAGTCACCTGTGGGGTGAGCGCGAATATAGTGAATAGATCTATTGGCCTGACGACCCATTTGTACTAGCCGTATGGATATCCTTAGTGTTAGCCGGATAGACAAATGCATTATATTTGAAATCTATAAAGAGTTTTTGGCAGACTCCTACTCGGGGGCAATATTACTTTCATTTAAGTATGTTGGTAATACTTAAACCTGTTAACGCATTGCGTGTCATGAGGCTTAGTGCAATAATTATTATTTACCCATAATTGTATTCGTTGCAATTATCCTCTTAAACTTGAAACTTGTGTTAAACTGATTTGCTTACGGGCATTACGGATTTACTCAATTTTTGACTACTGAAATCAACTGTTTTACTTATAAACTCTATGAACTCACCAACCATTGTGTTGACGCTTTTAACATGTTTATCTCAGGACCTTAAAGAACGAGGATGGCACGGAAAGGCACGGATACTGATGGAAGGCTAATTATCATTCGAAACTCATTTAATAAGCTGTAAAACTACTAGGACCTCATTGTGTAAACTCTGATATTAATAAAAATTCGAATGATAAATCTTTTAAAACGACTCAAATAGAGATCGTTTTCTATTACTATAACTGTTGTACTGTCGAGTAACACCCAGCTTGAATTCCGCTGCGTATCCCAAAATTGGGGGTGTTACAGATTGGTATCAGAGCTTATAGTTATAGAGAAACGGGTCTAATTAAGATCTAAACTATAACTGCTTTTTCACAAAAATATTTTATAGCCTTTCGCTATCCGTGCCTTCCATCCTCCAGACAATTATGTGACTTTTAGGTAAATTATACTTTAGTATATTGATATATACATACATGACATACTTCTGATCAATTTATATAAATAAATATACCTGCATATGCCTATTCTAAGACATCATGGCTTAAATCATATTTCCCCGAGCATGTACCTACTTCTAAATTTTGTAATCTACGAAACCTTTCCTTAGACATTGTGATTTGCACATTTCTTATTCTATATACGTTAAATATATACTCACCAAACTATTTTAAATACTATGTCAACTTTCCTTGATTTTCTTACTCTCATCTCAACAGATGAGTGTAAATACTCATTCCGTACCCTCACTAAAATACCTTGTAACTCATCGATTAAGTGCGAATGTTGAAGTCAGAAATTCTTAAGTAGGATGATTTACAATGTTTTTATTTGAATGGATTGGGACGCCATTTTATTTAAATAAAGGAATTATGAATCACCGAACCATAAGTTTATACTCATTTATTTACATTGTTTGGGACGCCTCTCTATGTAAATAATGAATTATAAACAAATGGGCTTATTTGTATCTGAAAGGACATGAGTATGAACTCGAGAATCTCTAAAAATTCATAAAACACAAAATGTAAATTTTATTACATTAAGATCCACGAATATTAAATACATAGCGATACAATTAGCATAACGAATTATTAACACAATAGCAAGACTAGATCTTAGACATAAAGACAAACGAGTTTTATTTCACATTTATTAAGGATTACATAAGAATACAACAAGGACTCATTCTAACGACCCTAATTTCAGAATATTTTCCCCATAGCATGTCCACTCCAATAGCTAGGATCAGGAATGGTATAATAGCCGCTAGAACGCTAACCATGAATACATAATCTTTCTCAGGAACGTACGCCAAATAAATAACCCCAATAACGAAATACAAAATTGCTAGTATAGTAATTAGGTGCGGTATTTTGGAAGTAGTAAATGACAGCTATATGTTTGGTGGAAGAATGAAAATTAAAATGGAGTATATATAGGTAAAAAAAAAAAAAAAAAAAAAAAAAAAAAAAAAACTAGCCGTTATTTACTGTTCATAGCCGTTAGGATTTACTCCCTCCGTCTCAATTTAATTGTCCATATTTCCTTTTATGGATGTCTCAAATTAATTGCCCACTTTCCTTATTTAGTAAAAACTAGAGAATCTAGTAGAGGAATATTCCATTTTAGTGGTTGAAAATTAAAGTGACCCCACTTTTATTAAACTTTGTGTTTTCTCTCTCCTGACAAATAAATTGAGACGGAGGGAGTACTATTTCTGACCGTTAGGTTTACTGTTCATCGTACCATGGAAGCTTAGATTTCAAAAACTTTCTTTACATTCATCAAGTTCTCTCCCGAAACCTTCATTGTTAAAAATTGTTACTTAAAAATTTTCTTGTTGCGCGTATTTTATAAACTCAATACATATTTATAAAATAACAATATTCATTCAAAATAAAATTCACTTAAGATTATATGACCTACGGAACAATGTTTTCACATGTAAAACAATAAAGTTTTCACAAATGAAACCACCTTTCATCCTCACCACTTAAACACCTAACACAGATCAAATCCCGGGACGGGATTCCGTTAAGGGGGTGAGACTGTAACCACCGGTAAAATTCCACTATATTAATCTAATACTTATCCATTTTCTACGACTAAACTTTTTTTTAAGATTAAACGTTACCAGTTTATCTGATCACAACCACAAACTAATTTGTCGTAACTTACATTCCTAATAAAAATACTTTATATTTATTTCAAGTAAATATTTTTTAACTTTTATTTACCATTTTACATTAATTCGTTAAACTACGGTTATTAGACATTTAAACTAAACGTTTGCTATTTATTAAAGTTTTCATGAAAACCTGATTTAATAAAAATATGATTTTACTCAACTAACTTATAAATGCTAAAGTACAACATTTTATATCTAGAGTACAAGTCTTTAAAGCATAAAACCTTAACTTTATTTTATTTTACAACTCTAAAGTACAATATTTAAAACTTATTTTACAAGTCTTTAATGCATTGATTTTAAAAATATATTTCATCTCGCGACCAAGTAACAAAACAAGGAGTGCACCTCGTATATTTCAGGTCTATTTATAAATATTTAATGCCAATTATTATTACGTTTTTATTAAATAATATTACTTTTAGTAACAATCACAAAAGTTCAATCGTATGACTTTTACTCACGACCAACACAAGATTATGATGAGTCTATATATTTTACATGAACTATTGCCACTTTGTTATTTATATATATATATATATATATATATATATATATATATATATATATACTTTGTTATATATATATATATATATATATATATATATATATATATATATATATATATATATATTTTATTTTATTTTACATTATACTCTTTACGTAATGCGAATACTCAACCCTATTAGATTTTATTAACGTATACGTTCTCCGATAAACTTATCACACGTCTAATATAATTAGTTGGAATATATTAATAAACTTTGATATTTTTATAAACAATATATTTTTACGTTACCCTGTTTTAAGTTTCGTGACTTAAGGACTTAACGTTAGTAATTACCGGGATCAAACTATATCTTAAACTAATAGTACGTGTCTTAAAATTGTGCCACATAAACTATTTCTCATGCAAGGTATACGTGAAACATATATCAATATCTTAACGTGTATAATTTTTCTATCACAAATTACTACAACAACTCATATGTAACGTGTAAGAAATATTGTCCATGCAATACTATAACTAAATTTTATATATAACGTGTCTACTTCTATGCAATACATAACGTGTCTAAAGATTATACCATGCATGCATTACAAAATCCTATATATATATATATATATATATATATATATATATATATATATATATATATATATATATATATATATATATATATATATATATATATATATATATATGTACTCGTAGAACACAAGTAGGAAAAACACATTTCATTTCATTCTCTCAAATCCATTTTTACCGAGAATTATCAATAAAACAAGAAGAATCCTTTCGAACCAAACGCAACCCTTTTCCTTTAGTTCACCCATTCACACGCCCTCTCTTAAGTCCTAAGATCCTGAAAACCTATTCGAAGAAAGCCAAACCATTTTATTGTTATACGAGACCTATATTCATACGTAAAAACTCAATCCGAGTTCTTCCTTGATCAACCAATCGATTAGACCCTTTTCTTTGGCATTGTGAGTCCTTTTAAAAACTCTTAAAATCATTTCCATTCGAGTACCATTCATCTCATACGTATTTTTATTTATTTATTCAATCGTATAAATACATATTTCATTTCATTTCATTTCTTTACGTATTATATATTTATACGTTTTACATATACATACGCCTCCTTTATGGTAGGCTAGGATAACGTTTTTACTTGTTATTATCACATTACATATTTGTTTCATCCATTTATATCATTTTCGAATTCATTATAAACATATTCATCAATATTTTCATTTTCTTTTACACGCATGAACTCGGTTAGAAACAAATCCATAAAATCGAATATATAAACGTGACCACCCATTTTTATTATTCCAACTGATTTTTCACACTACAAATAACCAAAGCCTAGTTTAATATTCCCCCTCATACGACCCAAAAACCCTTCGAAATCGTCCCATTTAAACGTATGTCACAACACTTTTAAAACCCATATTAAAGTTAACGTGGGCTTAAAAGCCCATTAAGCAATTATCAGCTTATTTCGATAAGCAAATCAAACCGACCATTTAGCAATGATTTTACGATCGAAAACTAAGCCCAATCGAAAGCCCATTAAGCCTTTAAAGCCCACGTTTCTAAAAATGTTAACGGGCCGAGTTATAATTTTTTAAAAGCCCGATAACGTAAAAATAAGCTAAACATAGAATAAGAACTTGATAATCAGTTTAATAAGCTTAAATAAACTTACAATAGTCTCGAAAATCTTTTCCATTTCATTTTGTACCAAAAGGACCATTTTTGCAAACAATTTCAAACTCAGGGACTAAAACTGCGATTTTGTAAAATAGGGATATAAACTGTTAAAACAGTAAGTCGAGGATAGAAATGGAATAAATAGTAACTCCAAGTCATAAAAAGTCATTTTCAAATTAGTTGGATCAATTATGTAAATATTTTATAAATTGGGGACTGATTTTGCAAAACCTTCTCGGCTAGGGATAAAAATGTAACTTTCAAATATTTAAAATCCCAAAATGCTATTTTTAATAACTTCAAGGTACAAATTGATCGAACACTAACTGCAAGGTCTTAAAATGTATTTATTTAAGTTTTTGAACTAAAAATGAAATATATATTTTAGTAAGGACTATTAGTGTAAATTGAACCTCGTTATGGTGGAAACTGTAAAAGTGAGAATAATACAAGGACCAAACTATAAAATAAACTCATGCATAATCATTTCATATTTTTCAATCCACTTCTCATTCACGTGCATATTTTTACGATGCATTCAATATTAAACTAATAACATATATATTTTTATATATAATGAATTTAACGAGTTTGACATTGACGTTATATTTATACAAAACACGTTTTTACTAATAACTCAATTGTTTTCTAAACCACTTTTGAAGAAACGACATTCATGATTTAAATGACATAAAAGCAAGATAATATTAAACTTCAAGCATTTTAAGCATATCATTCATTCTCTTCACAAACCACTTCGTCATCCGATACCATTTCATCCATTATGCATATTAAGCCAAAATCGTCAAATTCTCAGACTTCCTTATTTATATTCACCTAGGTTGCGTGTTGAAGCATTTTATTCGCTATACTTGATTTGTTTTCCATCCAGACTACTCAGGTGAGTCATAGCCCCTCTTTTCTTATTTTAAACTCTTTGGGGGAGATACATGCTCGTTTAACTTATAAATCTTATTCATAAACATTTTACTCGATTGATGAAACATTATTGAAACTTATTACATGCTGAACACAAGTAACTTGCTGAACGTTATCCTGATTTTTATTGCCTAAGTTAATTGTTGCCTATTTTAAAAAGTCCCTCATATCATGCGCCATTAGTCACCTGCGGGGTGAGCGCGAATATAGTGAATAGATCTATTGGCCTGACGACCCATTTGTACTAGCCGGATGGATATCCTTAGTGTTAGCCGGATAGACAAATGCATTATATTTGAAATCTATAAAGAGTTTTTGGCAGACTCCTACTCGGGGGCAATATTACTTTCATTTAATTTTATTGGTAATACTTAAACCTATTAACGCATTGCGTGTCATGAGACTTAGTGCAATAATTATTATTTACCCATAATTGTATTCGTTGCAATTATCCTCTTAAACTTGAAACTTGTGTTAAACTGATTTGCTTACGGACATTACGGATTTACTCAACTTTTGACTACTGAAATCAACTGTTTTACTTATAAACTCACCAACCATTGTGTTGACGCTTTTAGCATGTTTATCTCAGGACCTTAATGAACGAGGATGGCACGGAAGGGCACGGATACTGATGGAAGGCTAATTATCATTCGAAACTCATTTAATAAGCTATAAAACTACTGGGACCTCATTATGTAAACTCTGATATTAATACAAATTCGAATGATAAATCTTTTAAAACGACTCAAATAGAGATCGTTTTCTATTACTATAACGGTTGTACTGTCGAGTAACACCCAGCTTGAATTCCATTGCGTATCCCGAAATTTGGGGTGTTACATAGCCTTTGTGCTAGCCGGATAGATAGCCAAATGCACTTTATTTGAGAGAACAATAGAAAGTTGGCAAGCTCCTACCCGAGAGCCTTGTTATTTACATTTTTATAATGTCAGTAACTTACGTCATTATTATGATGTCACACACGTTAACGTTTGAGTTTCATGAGGCTTAGAGCAATATTATGGTATTGTTATGATACGGTACTGCCACTACTGAATTTATGGGTGCAAAAACGGGGCCCACTGTCTACTAAACCTGAAACTTGTGTTCAACTGATAACTAAGGGTGTAAAACAACGTAGCCCACTATTCATTTTATCGATATTTGTATTTATTGCAATTATCACTCAAACTCGAGACTACAAAAATCAACTGCTTTACTTATAAACTCTATGAACTCACCAACCTTTGTGTTGACACTTTTAGCATGTTTATCTCAGGTCCATAATGAACGAGGATGGCACGGATACTGATAGAAGGCTATAACCTAATTATCATTCGAAACTTAATTAACAAACTGTAAAACTACTGGGACCTCATTTTGTAAACTCTGTTATTTGAATGATAAATCTTTTAAAACGACTCAATTAGAGTTCGTTTTCTATTATTATAACTGTTGTGCCGTCGAGTAACACCCAGTTTGATTTCCGCTGCGTATCACGAAATTGGGGGTGTTACAGATTGGTATCAGAGCTATAGTTATAGAGAAACGGGTCTAATTGAGACCTGAACTATAACCACTTTTACAAACAAAACATTTTATAGCCTTTCGCTCTCCGTACCTTCCATCCTGCTGACGATTATGTGACTTCTAGGTAATTTATGCTACACAAACACTTTAGTATATTGATATATACACATTTGACATACTTTCGATCACTTTATACAAACAACGGAATAAACAAACTTGCGTATGCGTATTCTAAGGCATTACGACTCAATCACATTTCCCCGAGCATGTACCTACTTCTACATTTTTGCAATTCACGAAATCTTCCCAAGACATTGTGGGTTGCACAATTCTTACATTATCTACGTTAAATATATACTCACCAACTATTTTGAGTACTATGCCAACTTTCCTTGATTATCTTTCTCCCATCTCTAGAGATGAGTGTAAATACTCCTTCCGTACTCCCAGAACACCTACGCACTAAATTGCCTTGTAACTCATTGGTTAAGTATGAATGTTGAGTCATAAATTCTTAAGTAGGATGATTTAAATTGTCTTTATTTTAATAGATTGGGACACATTTTTATTTAAATAAAGAAATTATGAATCACCGAACCATAAGTTTATACTTCTTTATTTACATTGCTTGGGACGCCTCTCTATGTAAGTAATGAATTATAAATGAGTATGCTTATTTGTATCTGAAATGACATGAGTACAAACTCGAGGATCACAAGAATTCATAAAAATATATAGAAAACACAAATAACATAAATTTTATTAGAATCCACGAATATTAATACATAAAGATATAATTAGCATCGGTAGTGCTAATGTTACAAATATCACTAAGTAGGGTATATAATCGCCAAATGGTTGATCCGCCAAGCTAATGAAAAACATCACTACGCCTACGAGAGCGAGAACCACGACTGGATGTAACACCTTGAATATTCTGTACGATAAATACAAACAAATCATTAACACAGTATCAAAAGACATGGTCTTATGCATAAAAACAAACAAATCTTATTACACATTCATTAAAGATTACATGAAAACACAACAAAGACTTATTTCAAGATTCCTAACGCAATACTATTACCCCCATATTTTATCCACGCCGATGGCTAGAACTACGAGTGGTACGAGAAGCGCTAACACCACGGCTAAAAATTCATAATCTTCTTCTGGAAAGTAGGCCAAGTAGATAGCAGCGGCAACAACATACACAATCGCAAAAATGGTAACAACATGCGGCATTTTGAAAAATTAACGAGAGAAATATGTGTGGTGGAAGAATGAAAAATTAAAATGGGGTATTTATAAAAAGAAAAGAGTCGTTGGGCTACTGTTCATAGCCGTTGGGCTACTGTTTATGACCGTTGAAATTACTGTTCATATAAAAAAAATTAAAGGAACAAACTGATTCATCATCGACAAAAGCTGAAGTTCGACAACTTTCTCTACATTCATCAAGTTCTCATCCGAAATCTTCATTGTTAAAAACGGTTTTCGACGTCAATAACTTGATTTTCACAAAACAAGTAATTAGGAACCATGTTATTTTCATGACTAATCACTAAAACATGATAAACCTTATAAAATAACAATCTTCATTCAAAATGAATTTTTCCTAAGCCTATTTGACCATCGGAATAATGTTTTTCACATGTAAAACAACAAATTCTAACTTATAAGCTTTCACAAGTAAAACTAGAACCAAACGTACTCACCTAGTTACATGATTAACATAAATCGAATCAGGAGAAATATTTATTTAATAAAACACTCGGAGAAAATTCAGTACAATGAGACGACAAACTGAAATACATCACTAGTTATCCTCAAAAACCAAATGACACAAGAAACCACATTTTTTTTCAACATCTAACACAGACTGAATATCGGGACGAGATTCCATTTAAGGGGGTGAGACTGTAACCATCGGTAAATTTCATCTTGTAGTAAATTAATATAATATTCTAATGAAAGAATACATATCCATTTTCTACGTCTAATTTTTTTTAAGATTAAACGTTATCAGTTTACCTGATCACAACAATTAACTAATGTGAGGTAACTTACATTCCCAATAAACGTGCTCACCGACACCAAAATGTCTTAATGTTTATTTCAAATAAACATTCTCATATGTCAAGTATAAAAGTTTTCAACTTTTATTTACCACCTTACGTTATTTCGTTAACGTACGGTTATTAAACGTCCAAGCTAAACGTTTGCCATTTATTAGAATTTTCACAAAACTCTAATTTATTATTTAAAATCATAAACACCAAAGTACAAAACTTCAAAGCTAATGTACAAGTCTCTAATGCACAAAAACTTAAACTTTACTTTATTCTATATTACAAGTCTAATTTACATTCTTTAAGCCTCACCTTACAAGGCTTTGATGCATAAATTCTAAACTTGGTTTACTTATAAGTTTGTAAACTTAAGGACTTAACGTTTGTAATTACTGGTATCAAACTCTACCCTCTAAACATAACACTATATAAATTAAACTAACCTAATGTCCTTATCATATACATTAGACACGTAGCGTATGGATAAATGCAACATTATCCTTACATCATGATAAACATTTGTATGAAATGTGTAACATCATGCAAATATACACGTGCCCTTAATTACAACCAATATTAATGCATGTATGAGAATTTCACACGTTAGCATCAGGATATATGAGACGTGGAGACAAGCAATTCATACAATTAAAGCCAAAAACTGAGTCCAACCATTTATATATTATCTGCTTCCCTCTCATTTGATAAACACAGAGAAAAAGAAAAGAGATAACTCATCTCTTCCTCTCCCTTGTGTCATCAGCGACACCACCACCATACTACAACCACCTCCACATCTCCTCACCACCAGCCACCCTTGTTGCCATCACCACGCCGCCACACAGCTGCTCCACACCGACACCACAAAGAGGAGACAAGGGTGTGTTGGAGTTGGGTTTTGTTAGGTTCAAGCTAACCCCAGCTGCACCACCTTCGTGACCTCCCCTCCACTCTCGTTTTCATTGGTATGTCGAACACACATCAATTCATCTTCGTGACAATTTTCTTTTATTTTAATCCGATTGAAAAAGTATTTTCAACAAGTTTTCGTGGCTAAAAACGGAATTAAAAACGTATTTGAATCAAGATTTGTTTGGATTAAAATACTGATTTAATAAGGTGTTTGATTAGTATACTGAGTCAACTCAGTCGAGTTGGGTTGACCTTGTTGTAGTCTTAGTTTCTTATTATTGTTGCTGTCTTGTTTGGGTTCGGTTTGGTTGTGATTTGATAATTACTTCGCTCGTTGCTCGTGTTTGGATAACGAGTTACCATAAGGGTGGTGCTTGTTTGGTTAGTGACCACACCCACACAAGGTGTTGGTCTTGTTGATGCGTGATTTTGCGACCTTACAACAGGTTTTACCTCTCGAGGGATCTCAAGAGGCTTGCAATCCCCACCAGGCAGTGTACCTGACCGATGTAGTATAGTGTAGTGGCAAGTACCGGGGGATTGATCGTTCTCTCGGGGAATAGTGTCGTTAGGATTGAAAAACTACTCTAATAGGTCTAAGGGTGAGGGAAGATTCTTTTTGTATTTTTTTATATTTTTATAAAAGCAAGTAAAATCTCGGGTTTGAAGGAGTGGGCGGAATTAGTTGCTAGTCAACTAACCCAAATAACTACAATTGCAAATAAAATAAAATAACTGAAAATAAAAAGGTTGTGGAACTTATATGGAGAGAAATGTGTTTATTTAGATTTCCTTACTCCCTAACTATCTTTTACCGGTTGATTAGTGTGTATTAATTGCGTGGATGACGGGTGTATTCCTTAATACCAATCGTGGGGTGGCGTACGTACTTCCCCAACTCTATAAGCTCCTACTTCACTCCTATGTCGAGCCGGATAAGAAGCTCCCAACATGGGATCACTAGAATTCGCTCATGCATTAAATACAACCATAAAAACCTTAGTACGCATTGGTTCATGTTTCTTAAGACGTTCAAGCAAGTTACCGTATAGGAGGTTAGCTAGTTTTCTTAAGCCTAACATCGATTAACAATCATCCAATACAATTAATAACACACCAACAACCAATAATCAATAGTTAGGTTTCATTAGATCTAAGCAAACACAAGATAAATCTAGCCTAGCATGTTAAATAAAAGACAAGAACAAGATATAATCAAACAACACATAGACATATTGAATGATTAATTGATTACTTTTCTTCAATTGAACATGGGAGATCCAAGGGTATAAAACCCTTAAAAGTAGCAGAAAAATCGTCTTAGGGTTTCTCCTCACAAAGTTGCACACTAATGACTAAAAATTATGAGAATATATATAGAAAATCAGATCTGACGGCGTCACGTTATAGAGCTGACGCCGTCACCTCGCCGTGGTTAGGGTTTCTTGATGGCCTTCTTGACGCCGTCCCCTTTTAATCGTCCAAAATCCTCTCTGGCGCGTCAAGGGTTGACGCCGTCACAATGGTGCTTGACGCCGTCACAGGTACTTTTCCAGCCGATTTTGAGACTTTGTCGTTTTCTTCACTTTTATGCTCCAAAAACGTCCAAAATGCTTCCTTTTCCAGATTTCTTCTCCAAAGTACCTAAAATGACAAAAGGAACGATTTAGGGTAATATTTGATCAAATAAATACGATTTAGGGCTTAAATGACCCCCTAAAAGCGGTACACTTTTCGCTTCATCAAATACCCTTACACTTGAGATTTGCTTGTCCTCAAGCAAATGCGCTTTTATTCTAATCAAAATACAAGTTAGGGGTCATTTAACGCTAATATAAAAGTAATTACAACAAATAGTCGTTCCACTTTAATCATAATAAGCACGGAGATTACAGACTAGCACCTCACAAGTAGTGTTTAGATACTCACATCTCTCAGGTGTCATCAAATTGTATCTCATAAATGAAAATGAATAATATCTCTCACTACCTGTCATAGCAAATAGATTACCATAGGCTTGGGAAAGGATCAAAAACCTCCTCCACTAGGCATAAGCACCTAAGATAAACTATCAAAGAGGGCTTTTAAACGGGTTATAACGTTAGGTGTAGGGATATGATAAACACGGTTTTGTTGGATAAAGGATATTTTACTGGTGGCGAGTTAAAGATCTTGATTAATTACATGTACAATATGGCGTTGCTAAGCCAAGACTAGACTCGACTTAAGCTAATGAAAAAAAATAACAAAAAGATAAAATAAACATAAAATGAAACGGGATGGTAGTCCGTATGTTTTTTCTACTTTTTTTTTTTTTTTTTTTTTTTTTTTTTTTTTTTTTTTTTTTAATACACTCTTGCCCTACCATCCAAAATAATACATCGTAGGGGGGTTGTATCCCCTTACACTTGAACTTTTACATAACTTTACAATTAACTATTCTAAGGACTCGAATTAAGATAATCGAAACACTTGGAGTACTTTTAAAATATTTAGCACATATGGGGGTAATAATGTTGTTCTTCCCCATTACTCCATTACACTAGTACTTTACCCATGAGTCCCAATCGTCCCAAAACAATATGTACAAGGATATGACTCGACTTAGCAACCATGTAATCAATTAGATAATTAACTTGGGGTTTAAACAAATGTTGTCACAATAATGCACTAAAAATGAGTGCATACAAGGTAGGCTAAGGCGATTTGGGTGTACATTTAAGTGGGGTGTAAACAAATTCTTACTTTAAGTAAAATGCTTAAAGTTAGAAACGAAAAGATAGGCTCTGAGGGGTGTACTAGGGGTATCGTGTACTAAAAATGAGTACAACGCAAAGGGTGTGGGAGAATTACTTGACCAATGTAGCCAATGTAATTATAACAAAAACACAGGTGTAAAACAATGGGTTAATCCTAATGCCTCTTATCATGTAGTAAATCTAACTACACGAATGTAGTCACACTTGTGGCCTCGGAATGGTCCTAACGCAAGTTCTAGAATCTAAGTGCTACCGGTACACACATCATAGCATAAATGCTTTTCCTACCAATTCTAGGGGCGAACCTCACATATTTGGGGGTGGAAAATTTTTTAGTGGTACGGTTTTGTGCTAGTCATATAACTCCTATCCGTGAGACGCTCATTAAGACCAAAGTTTCACTCCTATATGTTGTAAAAAAATTTAAATTTGGCACTAAAATTGCCTTAACAGGTATTTCTCTCAGTTTTATTACACATCTACCATTAAACAAACGAAAAATCAAATGCAATTGTATTCTCTAAGGTATCGTACTTTACCCCCCATACACTTAAGATGAACATTGTCCCCAATGTTCAAATAACAAGATGTAAAAGTAATAAGGTAAAAGAATGAAATCAAATACTCCCCTGATTCGCTCGGTGGATAAAGAGGTAACATGGTTAGATCTTCTTCCAAGGTAATGTTGAAACTTCAAGATTAAAGCAGCGCCAAAAGCTAGATTCCACATACATCTCCTTGTCCAAAATAACCTGTTAAACCTGAGAAAACAAACACGAAAACCTGCATAACATCGGCGGGATAAATCTGTATAAGGATATAATGCTTGTGGAATGATTATTTTGCAGATTCCTGGAGTTTATAAGTTAGAGATTTAATAAAAAACTTTTTATGATTCCGGTAGAAAAACAAAACTTTCAAAAATTTCAGAAAATTAAAACCTGACGCCGTCAGAAATGATCTGACAGAATTCTCAT
Source organism: Artemisia tridentata subsp. tridentata (assembly GCA_021014915.2). Classification (NCBI taxonomy): domain Eukaryota; kingdom Viridiplantae; phylum Streptophyta; class Magnoliopsida; order Asterales; family Asteraceae; genus Artemisia; species Artemisia tridentata. Next base: position 169,808,959 of record CP139506.1, on the reverse strand, counting down.
GTTAAGTTTCCGGAAAATTTCTGGAAAAGCCTATACCTTACTTCCTGGAAATCCTGCAAAATATCATTATGACTCGATACAAGCATTAGACTCAACCAATTACTAATATGTATTGTGGAAAACTAGAAGGGGGGTTGAATAGTTTTTACCGTTTCTTTTGTTTAATTTGTTAGTTCAAAGGAAACAATCACAAATTAAGTTATCACATAATATAAACTAAAGATAAAGAGATGAAAGATCAAACCACATAACACAAGTGTTTATAGTGGTTCGGTTTGCAAGAGATCCTTATCCTTGCCCTACTCCACTTCCTCGAGTTGCTTACTCGAGAGATATCTTTCACTAAGAAACAAACTCCCTTCAAGGTGGAGAAAACCTTTACACGTCGCTTACTTCCTTTTCCGGTACTAAGCTAAACACCGGGTTCTTTCACAAGGTAGAACCAACCTGACGTCGCCTAATTACTTTACCGACACTAAGCTAGATGTCGAGTTCTTTACACGGGTACAACCACTCCCTACTCTCTTTGTGCTTTGAGGACTAAAGCACTAACCACACTTACTGATCTAACTGATACAAATGATAAGACACACTTAAAGTGTTTACACAGAACCTATACTACAACTTCCAAACAGTCTGCTTGTTTGAAGCTTGTTAACTTGATCTTCTTTGCTACAAAAGAAACATCAATGATATATATATAACTACTGTGGTTAGTAACTAAAGTGGATGTATGTGTTTTTCTTTTCTAAGTGGATGATTAGATCAAATGCCAAGCCTGCTATTTATAGGCAAACAAGGCAAGGCTCCTACGGATCCGGCGGATCCCTCAGAAGGGATCCGTCTTTGTATGGACTTGGATCCGCGGTTATGACAGCTAATGTTGCACATGAGATCTCCTTAAATCTTTCCATATCCTTGTGTTGTCAAATCAATATCTTCCAATGTCAACTATATAACTTGAGTATCTAATCAAGATATCACACAATCTTACCAAGATTGTATTTGTGATGTATACCATGATGTTACTTTGTAACTTTTAAATTAAAGTTTCCATTAAAGGAAATACACATGTATATGTAATATAATGTTAGTGATCATGTTAAATGAAAGATGTGTTTTGAAAAAGACTTTAACTAGTATTTATAATTTGCTTAAGGAATATACTTTGTGTTTGTCATGAACAAAACATAAGCAAAGATCGTAAAATATAAATAACGTTTTTAGTATGATATTTGTATTAACATGTATGTTAATTTAATATTGTTATGATTCATGTTCATTTGTTCTAATAAACCGATTTGGATTTCCCTTACACTTATCTTTTTGCAAAATACCTTTATATGTAATTAAGACGAAGTTAAAAACAAGATAAAGCATTTTCACAATTTAGTTTCGAACATGAATCAATAATAATAAAAATTAAACATACATACGGAAGCAAATAAAATCAAACAAACAAACAAATAAACACACAAAGCAAATAAAGCTTGGGTTGCCTCCCAAGAAGCGCTTTTCTTTATTAACGAGTCTTGTAGCTAGACTCAAAGTCACCATACATTACGTGACTCCATCATTGGTCACGGTTTCTAGGTTCCCCTTTTGATTCTCTATCAGAATCACTTTCATAGTAAAGGTATTTCGGGTCCTCGAGATCAAAAGGATTGTTTTGGTATTTAGAACTAAGCTCCTTAACATGCTTAAAGAATCCACTTGACAGGTCAAAAGTGTCCTTACATCCTCTTCTCACATCATCATCACATAACACGAGTTGGGAACTTAACCCATCGAGCCCTCCATAATCAATCTCCTTGAATTCTCTCATCTTGTAAGGCGTTTGGTATGAGATTTCCCTAATCCCATCGGTGAAAGTCATGATCCCATTGAGCTCGTCCACAACCAAGCTTGTGGCCTTGCAAAAAGGTGCCCCAAAAACAACTTGTGATAACCTGGGATCGATGTACTTTTCGATATTATTGACGATTACGAAGCTCATAGTGAATGTCATATTTCCTACAAACACCTGTACATCATCATCTATGCCGATGTCATCCTTCCCTTTATGAATCCTAAAGCAACAATTTAAAAGATCCTATATGACGTTTAGATGCTCAAGAATGTATTGAGAATGATGGTTCTGTTAGTACTGAAAATGACTTGCTAAGAATGAAGATGATGAGATCCTATGATGGCGTTCTAGACACTGAAGATGTTCTAGATAATGAAGTGTGAGATGAAAATTCTAGACTCGTTGGTTACGAGAAGGTTGTTTGGTTTCTGAATGGTTAAAAACTGACCAGGTACCCACGGATTGGGCGGAACCAAAATTTTGGTTCCGTCCTTATTATTTTTGGGTTCCGTGTGACAGAAATTGATTTGGTCAATTTTTTGTTTTTCATTTTGATCTAATGAAGGTTCAAGCTAAGGTTTATTTACTTACAATTATTGATTTGGTTTTATTAATCCTAATCAAAGTTTAAGGAGACTTAAAAGTTGTTTATCTTGTATGCCTAAATCAATTTTTGTTTCAAAACAAGATATCATTAATTATGTTAAAGCATAATCATATATTGAAAATTAGTTTGTGACAAAAGTCTCAAACATAAGATTACACATGAAGGTTCCTAGAGACGAGAAAATCTTAAGAGTAATTATTGCGATGATACTACAAACTTCTATTTTGCTTGTTTTGATGATGACATGATAGAGACAAGCCATTTAGTTTCTAAATTACTAGTGTCGTAGAGGTTAGAGACAATATTGTTGTCATCTTGAGTGTTTGTTATATTGATCCGCATTGATTCATCCAAGTGTTGAAGAGTGGTAATTATGTCATGTGATGGGTCTATTATTAAGCTTGAAGATGGGGATGAGATTCTTTCTTTAGGTGGTGAGAGGTCAATTGTTGTGGAAACACTTGGTGAAGTGACAATTGGTGTGGCAATTGTTGTGTTGATAATTGATGTGATATGGTATTGAGGTTTATGAATCTTCGGATGGAGAGGATGGAATAGCATGGGTTCTAAGTTTTCAAGACTTATTTGTGGAGAATTGGTTGATGTAAGTGGAGGATCTTCTAATTCTTCAAGATGTGGTTGTGGAGATGTTGGTGGTGTCCTAAAGAGTTCCATGGTTTTGAGTTTTGGTGAGGATGGTGATAATGCAGACTTCTTAGTTTGTGGTGGAGCGGGAGCGAGTGATGGTGTGGTTGCTACAGGAGTAATGGTAGGAGGTGATGTTGTTGTATTGGATGAGTTTGTAGCGGGTGAATTTGAAGAAGAGTGTATGTTGACTATGGGAGTCATAATAGGAGTTGTTGTGGTGTTTGTGGATCTAACAGGAAAGGTTACATTACGAAGTGGGTTTGCATACCAATAAGGTCTGACACTAATTCTAGCCGTTCGTCTGTATGGTCTAGACAAGTGAACTTTCTGGAGATGATATGTGAGTTTTGTGGAGGTTTAGTGTGCTATGATCATCTCTATGATTCTAATTTATACTTCTTAATTGTATTAAAATTGGTGTTTGGATTTAAATGAGTGTGAATATCTATGACTTGAAACAAGATAAAGTTGTTTGTTCTATTGACAAAGTCAAACCATAGAAATGGAGTTGACATAAGAGTGTGTAGAGAAATGACTCAAAAGGGTTAAATTTGATTGATTAATAGGAGTAAGTTCTGTGTGTGATGGGATAGAACAGATAAATCAAATTTTGCAAGAAAATATAATGATTTCTAATGGTTTGGAGCAGAGATTTGTGCAGGTCATGTCAAGGAAGTCAATCCATTGAGCTTGGGTTGAGTGATGTGTTGTGGATTTGCAGTAAATACAAGGAGATATTGGAAAATCTCATGATTTGATATTTCCACAGATTTGACGGATCCTTAAAAAGGGTTCCTTATTAGTATTGGTTTGGTAACTCACACCTAAAGTTCAAAAATTTCAATTTTGGTGGGAAATTTTGTTCCTAAGTTTCTAAGAATTCCTATATGATTCTAAGATGAATTATGATCAGTGAATGAATCCTAAATGATACTAAACACTAAGATTTAAGAATCGAGATGAGTCGAAAAAGGTTTTGGACTTACTGAGAAAGTTGCGGATCCAAGTAGTATCAATTGCGGAGCCAAAGTGAGGGGTCCGCCAAATCCGCAGGTTGGAGGATGGCGGAACCAACGATAAGCCTTGGCGGATCCAACTTTAAGGATCCGTCGGATCCGTACCCTAATTTTCTTAAACTAAACAGAAGACTTGTCATATTATGCGTTATTCGACGAAAACCTGAAAATTCATCTAGACCTTACTTAACATCTAATATGTATAGCAAAACAACTAAGTGTGATAATATTAACGCACGATTGATCATAGGTTAATCCGTTCTTAGAAACTTACCGTAGTAGGAGTTAAGCCAAACATAGGTTTAGACTTGGTAAATTGATAACCCCGAGAGTTATCAATCTGCAATAATCAGTTAGTTCTCATACACAAAATAAAACACAATCAAGTATGAAAATAGACCTTATCATTAAACTTCATCATGAACGATGTTTAAGCCAAACAGTGGCATAAGTTTGGAAAATTGATAACCATGTGCATTATCATCAATTAAAGTTGAGCTAGAACATATAAGCATAAAGTACTAAAGACATGTCTTAACAAACATAGAAATATGATCATATAGGATCTAAAGGACAACTGTTCCAAACGTTCATTTATTCTCGCTTTTCTTTTAATACTTTGAGTATTTTCTTTTGATCTTTTCGGAGTTTCATCATCCATCGTCCTGCACACTTTAGAACTCCCTTTGTTTGTCGGCTTTCCGCAGATTCATTATTGAGAGATGGAAGTTGACTCAAGTAATCTAATAGCGGAAGCTTTGAGTTAGGTAATCCATCTTCGTCACTAGCTGATGAAGATGAAGATGAGAGACAAGCTCGTTTCCCTTTTCCTACTTTCACTCTATGGTTACTAAGAGGGACAAAGGTGTGTTTGATTTCGGGGTAATCTGGGACAAAACCAACAGAATTTGGAAGGATAGGAGTGGAAGCTTTGAACAAACGAGTGAGTAGCATTCCATATGGCAATGTGGTTTTCCCTAGGACACGTATATCAACCATCCTCTTGGCGATATAGTAAGCAAGATTGAATCTTTGATGAGTTGAAATACAATAGAGCATATAGCACAGTCCAGCATTCACGTGATCTTTGTTACCAATAGTACTAATGACATTAGATCTTAGAATTTCTTCGAGTCTCTTGAACTCAGGTTTGAGTTCATTGAGTTCCATGGCAAATGGATCTCGATTGACATCTTTGCCCCGAAGTTTCTTAATTGGATTGGTTCTAGTGTTAAAAAGATGATCTCGGATAATTTCTTTAGGAGTTAGAGGAGTGTCATATGGATGTTCCCGTCCTAGATTTGAATTTAGAATGGTTAAGGACCATTTGTCAGAGTAAAAGCATGTTCCTTCACTTGGGATGTGTAACACTTTCCCAAAATGGTCTAAAGGAAAATTGTAGGAGTTTTGGTTTATATTGAAGTTGATGCTAAATGATCCATTGTCATCAGAAATAAGTTTTACTGAGGCATAAAATTCGAGAATGAATCGAGGAATGATAGGTTCATCTATGTCGAGAAGTGAATCAAATTGAATGGTGGCCATTTGTACACGAATGTTTGTTTCTTCTAAAAATGAAGAGTCTATGGTTCTACCCTCATGAACATACCGACTTTCTAAAGATTTGAAAAGTTGGACTTGCGCTTCTGTGAGTCCTTTTGTTTGATGATGTTTGGGTAGGTACTTCTTTGTTTTCTTGTGATCGTAATTAGTGGCAGGAGGCATGATTTTCCTAGTCATAAACAATTTTATAGTTTTAGTTACACTAATCTAAAATAAATGAAATGTTGACAAATATAGAGATGTGGTTATCTTTGACCTATTTGAAAATATACGTTTTGTGACAAAACACTTTATACCCCAAACATTCCTGTTTGACATTTTCTTTGATTTTGTATTAGCAATGTTTTAAATTCATTTTATCTAATTATGAAAAGATTTCTTATGGGGTTTTTGAAAGAAAATTTATTCTAATTTTAAAAGATTAGAATTTTGTTAAAGTGTTTAACAAAATGGAATTCCTATTAATTTTTGACAAAAGAATTATCTGTAGTGTCTAATTAAAAATAGTAATCTGAAATGTATTATTGAAATTGCATGAACCCTAATTTTGAATTAAAATGAATTAGTGAACTTACAGTGAGTGATCAAGCACGAATTGATATGAGATGAAAGATCTAATTTTTGAGTTAGGGATGATGAGAGTCGATTATGAGTTGATATTGAAGGTTTAATTAAGTGTGTAGTGCAGTAAGGAGTGTTTGGTAATTCATAGTTGGATTTGACAACTCACGGATTCGGCGGATCCTTAAAAAGGGTTCTGCCCTTGTTGTCAATTGGATCCGCAGGATCAGAACAAGGTTGAGGTATTTTTGTTTTTGGTTAAATTAAGATTTGGACGAATGTTTTGATTACTTCTAAATATTAGTATGTTTCATAAGGAACGGAGATTTCTTTCTTGAGATGTTTGTAATAGGATTTACCACTGTAATCCTTTTTGAGAGACTTTCTCAGCATATTGTATTCACTGTTTAAATTGGGAATAAAGATAAGACAGTCGAGCTAAGTAATTGTTGAGATGAATGATTGCAAGGTTGACGAAACAGGAGAGGATTGGCAATAGAGACTAAAGACATAAACTACGGGTATTTTCTCCACAATTCTCCTTAACCACTTAAGTATCAAGGACGTTAGTTTCTTAGTGACTTGTGGTACAATGTCTCACATTGGTACACAACATGTTTAGAGATCTACCTAATTGTTATGATTTCATTATTTATGATCTAAGAATGATAATTATACACAAGGTTTGGTGTTCTACTAATGTATTACTACTTTTAAGGTTATCCAATGAATTAACTATTTTGATCCTTAATGCGAATGATTTTTATCCTAAATTTTCATGATTGAGTGAAAACAATTTTTTTTTTTATTCCTAGTTGTTTGGCACTTGAAGTTTTACTTATCATGCATGATTTTTGGTCATAGCATATCTTGATGAGGTTCTACTAAGTTCGTTTGTGTTTCCATAACTTTAAGACATTTAGCTAAAGCTAGTGTGTACGAAAATAGGAGAATATATTATTCCTATATGTTCAAATTTTAATTAGATAGCTTTGATTTATGCTCTTATTTCTAGAGTTATCAATCTTACTTAGATTCTAGAGAAAAATTATTTAAATCTCAATGTTTTCTAATGGATGGGATTATTACAAACAATATTGTTTAGACCTATGTATTATCATTATGAGTTATGGAGAGATAAACCTTTATAATATGGTGAGATTATCCTAAAATTAATTTTCTTCCAAGTACTTTTTTAAGGTTATGAATAATTAAGTTAGAACTTACTTAGGAACATTCATGGATGTGATAATCACAAATGTGTTGGTTTTATCTTGGTTAGAGTTCTTGCAAGTTCTAAGAACTTATCCATGTATGGGTATTACCTAAGTGTTGAGATATAACATAAGAATATGAGATAACATTTGTCTTGAGGTGTTATATCCGGTTTTAGCCAAGGTTTTAAAAACCTTTTCCTAGTAATCATCCTTTCTTATACACATAGAATCTCTATTATTACATATGTAGTAATAATTAATCATACCACAAAGAAATAGTTATGAAATCTATGAGAATAATCATTATGAATAGGGTTATGAGAGTTCATACCTTTTTGATGATAAATACCAAAAGTGCTATTGATCGGGATGAGCACTTTAGTGATTAGAGAAGATACCTTTGTATCAATTTATCTTGGGATTAAGTAAGATCATAAAGACCAAATCCTTTTAAGCATACCTAAAGAAAACTTGAGTGTTTGGTCCCCAATATTTCATGGGTCCTTATTGGGTTAAACAACATATTACCATGGTTCACTAATATCTCCGAGATAGTCAAATGGTATTTGTCTACTAAGCTCATTTCCTATGTATGGACATGATTTTACTGTTGTTTTAACTACATCTCTGTCTTTGATCGTTTTTGAATTAGTCTTACTTGAATATTGATTTTTCAATTTTTCTACTGTACTCAGGGATCCTTTGTTTATACTACGCGGATCCAAAGTTTTGGATCCGTGGGATCCGCGGGTTACCAACTCAGTTGGTGTGATTTGATTTTCATTTATCGTTTGACTTTCAAAATCACTTAAATGACCATTTTCCATAAAATCAGGCTTGAAGCTACCATGAGATGATTTAAGAATTCTCATAGTGTCATCTGCACAGTTTATGTGTTTATTGAATCTTTGAAACTTGAGATTTTGTTTTATGTATTTGCTTAGTGTGAGTTTATGTGATTCTAATTCAAGTTTTATTTCTTGACATGATGCACAACATTCAGTTTCCATATTTTCTTCCAAGCTTTTAACTTTTTCTTTTAACTTATGTATTTTATTCATCAAGTATTCCTCTTTGGTTTTCAAGATCTTATTTTTACTTATGACGTTTATAAAGAGCTTACTTAATCTATTGTGTTCTATATCTAATGTCTCGTAGTCATTAAATATATATGAAGAGTCAGAGGATACCTTTTCTGTTTTGTTAGCCGTACTATCCACTTTGTTGTCTTTTAGCATATCTTCACTGTTGAGACTAGATCTGGCTATAGTGCTAGAGGCTATCAACTCCTTTTTGCCTTTAGGTATCTCCGAAACTTTTTCCATTATTGCTAGATGAGCTTTGAGGTATCCTATGAGCTCGTCCAATGTCATCCTTGAATGATCCTTAGAATCTTTGATGCGTGGTTTTGCAACCTTACAACAGGTTTTACCTCTCGAGGGATCTCAAGAGGCTTACAACCCCACCAGGCAGTATACCTGACCGATGTAGTATAGTGTAGTGGTAAGTACGGGGGATTGATCGTTCTCCACAGGGAATAGTGTTCGTTAGGTATGAAAAACTACTCTAATAGGTCTAAGGGTGAGAGAAGATTCTTTTTATGTTTTTTTATATTTTTATGAAAGCAAGTAAAATCTCGGGTTTGAAAGAGTGGGCGGAATTAGTTGCTAGTCAACTAACCCAAGTTACTACGAATGCAAATAAAATAAAATAACAGAAAATGAAAAGGTTGGTGAAAACTTATGTGGAGGAAAATGTGTTTACTTAGATTTCCTTACTCCCTAACTATCTTTTACCGGTTGATTAGTGTGTATTAGTTGCGTGGATGACGGGTGTATTACTTAATACCATTCGTGGGGTGGCGTACGTACTTCCCCAACTCTACAAGCTCCTACTTCACTCCTATGTCGAGCCGGCTAGGAAGCTCCTAACATGGGATCACTAGAATTCGCTTGTGCATTAAATACAACCATAAAAACCTTTAGTACGCATTGGTTCATGTTTCTTAAGACGTTCAAGCAAGTTACCGAATAGGAAGTTAGCCAGTTTTCTTAAGCCTAACATAGATGAACAATCATCCAATACAACTAACAACACACTAATAACCAATAATCAATAGCTAGGTTTCATTAGATCTAAGCAAACACAAGATAAATCTAGCCTAGCATGTTAAACAAAAGACAAGAACAAGATAGAATCAAACAACACATAGACATATTGAATGATTAATTGATAACTTATCTTCAATGTAACATGGAAGATCTCAAGGCAAAAAGCCTTGAAAAAGCTGCCAAATTCGTCTTAGGGTTTTCACACACAAAGTTCCTCAATAAGTTCCACACTAATGACAAAAAATTGCAAAACTATATATAGACTTTCAGATCTGACGGCGTCACGTTATGGAGTGTGACGCCGTCACCTCGCCGCTTTTAGGGTTCCCGGATGACCTTCTTGACGCCGTCCCTCTTTAGCTCTCCAAAATCCGTTCTGGCTTATCAAGGCGTGACGCCGTCCCTCTTTAAATTAAGCCGTGACGACCTTGATCACATTAAAGCATGACGCCGTCAGAATTCCATGCAAATTTCTCTGGCTTATCATGAGTAATTTTCACATCCACCTTTTCTTGCCAAGCCATGACGCCGTCCAGAACAAATCCTGACGCCGTCAAAGGTAGTTTCCAGCACAATTTTGAGACTTTGTCGTTTTCTTCACTTTTATGCTCCAAAAACGTCCAAAATGCCTCCTTTTCCAGATTTCTCCTCAAAAGTACCTAAAATGACAAAAGGAACGATTTAGGGCAATATTTGATCAAATAAATACGATTTAGGGCTTAAATGACCCCTTAAAAGCGGTACACTTTTCGCTTCATCAAATACCCTTACACTTGAGATTTGCTTGTCCTCAAGCAAATGTGCTTTTATTCTAATCAAAATACAAGTTAGGGGTCATTTAATGCTAACATAAAAGTAATTACAACAAATATTCGTTCCACTTTAATCATAATAAGCACGGAGATTACATACTAGCACCTCACAAGTAGTGTTTAGATACTCACATCTCTCAAGTGTCATCAAAATAAATCTCATAAATGAAAACGGATAATATCTCTCACTACCTGTCATAGCAAATAGATTACCATAGGCTTGGGAAAGGATTGAAAACCTCCTCCACTAGGCGTAAGCACCTAAGATAAACTATCAAAGAGGGCTTTTAAATGGGTTATAACGTTAGGTGTAGGGAAAAGGAAAACACGGTTTTGTTGGATAAGGGATATTTTACTGGTGGCGAGTTAAAGATCTTGATCAATTACATGTACTATACAATGTTGCTAAGCCAAGACTCGACTCGATCTAAGCTAATGAAAGAAAATAACAAAAACATAAAACAAACATAAAATGAAACGGGATGGTAGTCCGTATGTTTTTTCTACTTTTCTTTTTCTCATTTTTTTGTATTTTTCTTGATTTTTTGATTTTTTTTCATACACTTTTGCCCTACCATCCAAAATAATACATCATAGGGGCGTTGCATTCCCCTTACACTTGAACTTTTACATAACTTTACAAAAAACTATTCTAATGACTCGAATTAAGATAATTGAAAAACTTGGAGTACTTTTAAAATATTTAGCACATATGGGGGTAATAAATGATGTTCTTCCCCATTACTCCATTACACTAGTACTTTACCCATGAGTCCCAATCGTCCCAAAACAATATGTACAAGGATATGACTCGACTTAGCAACCATGTAATCAATTAGATAATTAACTTGGGTTTAAACAAATGTTGCAACAATAATGCACTAAAAATGAGTGCATACAAGGTAGGCTAAGGCGATTTGGGTGTACATTTTAGTGGGGTGTAACAAATTCTTCCTTTAAGTAAAATGCTTAAAGGTCAAAACGAAAAGATAGGCTCTGAGGGGTGTACTAGGGGTATCGTGTACTAAAAATGAGTACAACGCAAAGGGTGTGGGAGAATTACTTGACCAATGTAGTTAATGTAATTATAACAAAAACACAGGTGTAAAACAATGGGTTAATCCTAATGCCTCTTATCATGTAGTAAATATAACTACACGAATGTAGTCTCACTTGTGGCCTCGGAATGGTCCTAACGCAAGTTCTAGAATCTAAGTGCTACCGGTACACACATCATAGCATAAATGCTTTTCCTACCAATTCTAGGGGCGAACATCACATATTTGGGGGTGGAAAATTTTTTAGTGGTACGGTTTTTGTGCTAGTCATATAACTCCTATCCGTGAGACGCTTATTAAAATCAAAGTTTCACTCCTATATGTTGTAAAAAATTTTTAAATTTGGCACTAAAATTACCCTAACAGGTATTTCTCTCAGTTTTATTACACATCTACTATCAAACAAACAAAAATCAAGCATAAGAGCATTCTCTAATCGTACTTTTACCCCCCCCCCCTTACACTTAAGATGAACATTGTCCCCAATGTTCAAATAACAAGATGTAAAAGCATAAAGTAAAAGAATGAAATCAAATACTCCCCTGATTCGCTCGGTGGATAATGAAGTAACATGGTTAGATCTTCTTCCAAAGAGAATGTAAAAGCTTCATGACTAATGCATCGCCAAAAGCTTGATCCAAAACATTTCCTTGTCCAAAATAACCTGCTAAACCTGAGAAAACAAACACGAAAACCTGCATAACATCGGCGGGATAAACTCTATATATAAGGATATAATGCTTGTGGGATGATAATTTTGCAGATTCCTGGAGATTATAAGTTATAGATTTAATAGAAACTTTTTATGAAAATAAAACTTTCAAAGATTTTCAGAAAATTAAACCTGATGCCGTCAGGTTGTAAAGCCTGACGCCGTCAGAAATGATCTGACAGAATTCTCATTTTACGTTTCCGGAAAAATTTTGGAAAAACCTATACCTTACTTCCTGGAAATCCTGCAAAACATCATTATGACTCGATACAAGCATTTGACTCAAACAAATACTAATATGTATGTTAATTTAATATTATTACGATTCACGTTCATTTGTGTTCTAATAAACCGATTTAGATTTCCCTTACACTTAACTTTTGCAAAATACCTTTATATGTAGTTAAGACGAAGTTAAAAACAAGATAAAGCATTTTCACAAATTACTTTTGAACATGAATCAATAATAATAAAATTTAAACATACACACGGAAACAAATAAAAACAAATAAACAAACAATCAAACAAATAAAGGAAATAAAGCTTGGGTTGCCTCCCAAGAAGCGCTTGTTTTTGTTCGAGTCATGAGCCTGACTCTACCCTTATTTAATGGATAAAGGAGAGGTTTTCCCTACACTTAGGATTAAGTGCGGGTGATAGTAGCGATACACACCAGCTCGGTAGGAGTATGCCACGTGAGGAAAGAGTGGTGGATGAATTATATGCTCAAAGGGGTGTGCTCCTTTCATCATAACCTTGCCTAGTTCACTTTGGTCAATGGGTGATTTTGAGTTTCCTCCTAAAAAGGGATCATCTTCTATCAACTTCGAGAGACTCCTAGTTGGGAATCCATCTTGACCTAATAAACCCGGTTTAAACCCATAATGTTTCTTGTGATCAATCATGAATGGGTGATGTAAGTATGTAAGGTCATGTTTCACTCCTATGTTAGCTTCCACTCCACATGGCCTAGAGTCTACTTCCTTAATCTTAACATTACCCGGACTACATGGTTTGATGGGTGGATCGGGACCTTTTTCAATTCCTAAATTCACATCTAAGGATGGAAGATTAGGTAATAGTTTTGGCTGAGGCTCCGGTTCATCAAAACTAGGAACTTCCATATAACTAAAAGAAAGGTTATGACTACAAGTATTCAAACCTATTTCTTCTAGTTGTGTTTGGTCCAAGGGCTCTACCTCTATTGGGGTTCCTATAGTCTCTTCTACTACTTCCGGGCAAGTCACCGGTGGTGTGTATGCCTCAAATGATGGTAGGACTTGTGGGGTACTTGGTGGGCTTATGTTACTTACCTCATCATTCCTTATGTAAAGATCAACTATATCCTCATCATGTGTTTTAGTAGGATCTAACCCTAACATTTTACCAAGTATCTCAAGTGCTTCTCTAGGCATCTCAACTTCAATGTCTGAATCATAAGGATCATCCTCAATATTCTGACTGCTATATTCAAATTGCCCAAAAGATTCATCATGTGTTTCTTGAGATTCATCGTCATCGATCATAAAACCTAGGTCTTTTTGATCAATGTGATCATGCTCGGCTAGATCCTCCATCACATCAAGATAACCTAAGTGTTCACCCTGTATTATGGTAGTGCCTAACCATGACATGCAGCTAGGTGGCTCAACTCTACCCTCATCCCCAAACAAACTTGTTTCATGATCCTTGAAATTTGTGGTCAATTGACTTGTATTAATGTTTGTTGGGTTGTCTACCATATAATAATATTGGGCACAATTCTCAATAGCTTCCCATGCTTTCTCAGCACTTAATTCCCTAATATCCCTGCCGGCAATACGGTAAATGTCCCTTTGGGCATGTCGGTCGACATGATTGTAAAATATTTGAGTTAGGGACCAAAAATCGAAGTTATGATGAGGGACTTTTTGGAGTAAATATTTAAAACGAGTCCATGCATCATAGAGAGGTTCATCTTTATGTTGTTTAAACATCAAGATGTCATATGGAGTGGGTGAATTACGTGGTTGGTGGTATGGTGGATTCGCGTTCTCCATAATGGTGAACGGAAGAGTCAATGGAAATCTTATACGAACAAAAGCACGAAGAAAATAGATAGACTAAAGAAAAACCTAGAAAAATAAAATAAAAATCTCACTAGAAAGGAATCTAGTGAGTAGACCTATAAAATAAAAAATTCAACCTAAACAATAACTATTCCCCGGCAGCGGCGCCAAAAACTTGATGCGTGGTTTTGCAACCTTACAACAGGTTTTACCTCTCGAGGGATCTCAAGAGGCTTACAAACCCACCAGGCAGTGTACCTGACCGATGTAGTATAGTGTAGTGGTAAGTACGGGGGATTGATCGTTCTCCACAGGGAATAGTGTTCGTTAGGTATGAAAAACTACTCTAATAGGTCTAAGGGTGAGAGAAGATTCTTTTTATGTTTTTTTATATTTTTATGAAAGCAAGTAAAATCTCGGGTTTGAAAGAGTGGGCGGAATTAGTTGCTAGTCAACTAACCCAAGTTACTACGAATGCAAATAAAATAAAATAACAGAAAATGAAAAGGTTGGTGAAAACTTATGTGGAGGAAAATGTGTTTACTTAGATTTCCTTACTCCCTAACTATCTTTTACCGGTTGATTAGTGTGTATTAGTTGCGTGGATGACGGGTGTATTCCTTAATACCATTCGTGGGGTGGCGTACGTACTTCCCCAACTCTACAAGCTCCTACTTCACTCCTATGTCGAGCCGGCTAGGAAGCTCCTAACATGGGATCACTAGAATTCGCTTGTGCATTAAATACAACCATAAAAACCTTTAGTACGCATTGGTTCATGTTTCTTAAGACGTTCAAGCAAGTTACCGAATAGGAAGTTAGCCAGTTTTCTTAAGCCTAACATAGATGAACAATCATCCAATACAACTAACAACACACTAATAACCAATAATCAATAGCTAGGTTTCATTAGATCTAAGCAAACACAAGATAAATCTAGCCTAGCATGTTAAACAAAAGACAAGAACAAGATAGAATCAAACAACACATAGACATATTGAATGATTAATTGATAACTTATCTTCAATGTAACATGGAAGATCTCAAGGCAAAAAGCCTTGAAAGAGCTGCCAAATTCGTCCTAGGGTTTTCACACACAAAGTTCCCCAAATAAGTTCCACACTAATGACAAAAAATTGCAAAACTATATATAGACTTTCAGATCTGACGGCGTCACGTTATGGAGTGTGACGCCGTCACCCTCGCCGCTTTTAGGGTTCCCGGATGACCTTCTTGACGCCGTCCCTCTTTAGCTCTCCAAAATCCGTTCTGGCTTATCAAGGCGTGACGCCGTCAGGATTATGCGTGACGCCGTCCCTCTTTAAATTAAGCCGTGACGACCTTGATCACATTAAAGCGTGACGCCGTCAGAATTCCATGCAAATTTCTCTGGCTTATCATGAGTAATTTTCACATCCACCTTTTCTTGCCAAGCCATGACGCCGTCCAGAACAAATCCTGACGCCGTCAAAGGTAGTTTCCAGCACAATTTTGAGACTTTGTCGTTTTCTTCACTTTTATGCTCCAAAAACGTCCAAAATGCCTCCTTTTCCAGATTTCTCCTCAAAAGTACCTAAAATGACAAAAGGAACGATTTAGGGCAATATTTGATCAAATAAATATGATTTAGGGCTTAAATGACCCCTTAAAAGCGGTACACTTTTCGCTTCATCAAATACCCTTACACTTGAGATTTGCTTGTCCTCAAGCAAATGTGCTTTTATTCTAATCAAAATACAAGTTAGGGGTCATTTAATGCTAACATAAAAGTAATTACAACAAATATTCGTTCCACTTTAATCATAATAAGCACGGAGATTACATACTAGCACCTCACAAGTAGTGTTTAGATACTCACATCTCTCAAGTGTCATCAAAATAAATCTCATAAATGAAAACGGATAATATCTCTCACTACCTGTCATAGCAAATAGATTACCATAGGCTTGGGAAAGGATTGAAAACCTCCTCCACTAGGCGTAAGCACCTAAGATAAACTATCAAAGAGGGCTTTTAAATGGGTTATAACGTTAGGTGTAGGGAAAAGGAAAACACGGTTTTGTTGGATAAGGGATATTTTACTGGTGGCGAGTTATAGATCTTGATCAATTACATGTACTATACAATGTTGCTAAGCCAAGACTCGACTCGATCTAAGCTAATGAAAGAAAATAACAAAAACATAAAACAAACATAAAATGAAACGGGATGGTAGTCCGTATGTTTTTTCTACTTTTCTTTTTCTCATTTTTTTGTATTTTTCTTGATTCTTCGATTTTTTTTTCATACACTTTTGCCCTACCATCCAAAATAATACATCATAGGGGCGTTGCATTCCCCTTACACTTGAACTTTTACATAACTTTACAAAAAACTATTCTAATGACTCGAATTAAGATAATTGAAAAACTTGGAGTACTTTTAAAATATTTAGCACATATGGGGGTAATAAATGATGTTCTTCCCCATTACTCCATTACACTAGTACTTTACCCAATCGTCCCAATCGTCCCAAAACAATATGTACAAGGATATGACTCGACTTAGCAACCATGTAATCAATTAGATAATTAACTTGGGTTTAAACAAATGTTGCAACAATAATGCACTAAAAATGAGTGCATACAAGGTAGGCTAAGCGATTTGGGTGTACATTTTAGTGGGGTGTAACAAATTCTTCCTTTAAGTAAAATGCTTAAAGGTCAAAACGAAAAGATAGGCTCTGAGGGGTGTACTAGGGGTATCGTGTACTAAAAATGAGTACAACGCAAAGGGTGTGGGAGAATTACTTGACCAATGTAGTTAATGTAATTATAACAAAAACACAGGTGTAAAACAATGGGTTAATCCTAATGCCTCTTATCATGTAGTAAATATAACTACACGAATGTAGTCTCACTTGTGGCCTCGGAATGGTCCTAACGCAAGTTCTAGAATCTAAGTGCTACCGGTACACACATCATAGCATAAATGCTTTTCCTACCAATTCTAGGGGCGAACATCACATATTTGGGGGTGGAAAATTTTTTAGTGGTACGGTTTTTGTGCTAGTCATATAACTCCTATCCGTGAGACGCTTATTAAAATCAAAGTTTCACTCCTATATGTTGTAAAAAATTTTTAAATTTGGCACTAAAATTACCCTAACAGGTATTTCTCTCAGTTTTATTACACATCTACTATCAAACAAACAAAAATCAAGCATAAGAGCATTCTCTAATCGTACTTTTACCCCCCCCCCCCCCCCCTTACACTTAAGATGAACATTGTCCCCAATGTTCAAATAACAAGATGTAAAAGCATAAAGTAAAAGAATGAAATCAAATACTCCCCTGATTCGCTCGGTGGATAATGAAGTAACATGGTTAGATCTTCTTCCAAAGAGAATGTAAAAGCTTCATGACTAATGCATCGCCAAAAGCTTGATCCAAAACATTTCCTTGTCCAAAATAACCTGCTAAACCTGAGAAAACAAACACGAAAACCTGCATAACATCGGCGGGATAAACTCTATATATAAGGATATAATGCTTGTGGGATGATAATTTTGCAGATTCCTGGAGATTATAAGTTATAGATTTAATAGAAACTTTTTATGAAAATAAAACTTTCAAAGATTTTCAGAAAATTAAACCTGATGCCGTCAGGTTGTAAAGCCTGACGCCGTCAGAAATGATCTGACAGAATTCTCATTTTACGTTTCCAGAAAAATTTTGGAAAAACCTATACCTTACTTCCTGGAAATCCTGCAAAACATCATTATGACTCGATACAAGCATTTGACTCAAACAAATACTAATATGTATGTTAATTTAATATTATTACGATTCACGTTCATTTGTGTTCTAATAAACCGATTTAGATTTCCCTTACACTTAACTTTTGCAAAATACCTTTATATGTAGTTAAGACGAAGTTAAAAACAAGATAAAGCATTTTCACAAATTACTTTTGAACATGAATCAATAATAATAAAATTTAAACATACACACGGAAACAAATAAAAACAAATAAACAAACAATCAAACAAATAAAGGAAATAAAGCTTGGGTTGCCTCCCAAGAAGCGCTTGTTTTTGTTCGAGTCATGAGCCTGACTCTACCCTTATTTAATGGATAAAGGAGAGGTTTTCCCTACACTTAGGATTAAGTGCGGGTGATAGTAGCGATACACACCAGCTCGGTAGGAGTATGCCACGTGAGGAAAGAGTGGTGGATGAATTATATGCTCAAAGGGGTGTGCTCCTTTCATCATAACCTTGCCTAGTTCACTTTGGTCAATGGGTGATTTTGAGTTTCCTCCTAAAAAGGGATCATCTTCTATCAACTTCGAGAGACTCCTAGTTGGGAATCCATCTTGACCTAATAAACCCGGTTTAAACCCATAATGTTTCTTGTGATCAATCATGAATGGGTGATGTAAGTATGTAAGGTCATGTTTCACTCCTATGTTAGCTTCCACTCCACATGGCCTAGAGTCTACTTCCTTAATCTTAACATTACCCGGACTACATGGTTTGATGGGTGGATCGGGACCTTTTTCAATTCCTAAATTCACATCTAAGGATGGAAGATTAGGTAATAGTTTTGGCTGAGGCTCCGGTTCATCAAAACTAGGAACTTCCATATAACTAAAAGAAAGGTTATGACTACAAGTATTCAAACCTATTTCTTCTAGTTGTGTTTGGTCCAAGGGCTCTACCTCTATTGGGGTTCCTATAGTCTCTTCTACTACTTCCGGGCAAGTCACCGGTGGTGTGTATGCCTCAAATGATGGTAGGACTTGTGGGGTACTTGGTGGGCTTATGTTACTTACCTCATCATTCCTTATGTAAAGATCAACTATATCCTCATCATGTGTTTTAGTAGGATCTAACCCTAACATTTTACCAAGTATCTCAAGTGCTTCTCTAGGCATCTCAACTTCAATGTCTGAATCATAAGGATCATCCTCAATATTCTGACTGCTATATTCAAATTGCCCAAAAGATTCATCATGTGTTTCTTGAGATTCATCGTCATCGATCATAAAACCTAGGTCTTTTTGATCAATGTGATCATGCTCGGCTAGATCCTCCATCACATCAAGATAACCTAAGTGTTCACCCTGTATTATGGTAGTGCCTAACCATGACATGCAGCTAGGTGGCTCAACTCTACCCTCATCCCCAAACAAACTTGTTTCATGATCCTTGAAATTTGTGGTCAATTGACTTGTATTAATGTTTGTTGGGTTGTCTACCATATAATAATATTGGGCACAATTCTCAATAGCTTCCCATGCTTTCTCAGCACTTAATTCCCTTATATCCCTGCCGGCAATATGGTAAATGTCCCTTTGGGCATGTCGGTCGACATGATTGTAAAAGATTTGAGTTAGGGACCAAAAATCGAAGTTATGATGAGGGACTTTTTGAAGTAAATATTTAAAACGAGTCCATGCATCATAGAGAGGTTCATCTTTATGTTGTTTAAACATCAAGATGTCATATGGAGTGGGTGAATTACGTGGTTGGTGGTATGGTGGATTCGCGTTCTCCATAATGGTGAACGGAAGAGTCAATGGAAATCTTATACGAACAAAAGCACGAAGAAAATAGATAGACTAAAGAAAAACCTAGAAAAATAAAATAAAAATCTCACTAGAAAGGAATCTAGTGAGTAGACCTATAAAATAAAAAATTCAACCTAAACAATAACTATTCCCCGGCAGCGGCGCCAAAAACTTGATGCGTGGTTTTTTGCAACCTTACAACAGGTTTTACCTCTCGAGGGATCTCAAGAGGCTTACAACCCCACCAGGCAGTGTACCTGACCGATGTAGTATAGTGTAGTGGTAAGTACGGGGGATTGATCGTTCTCCATAGGGAATAGTGTTCGTTAGGTATGAAAAACTACTCTAATAGGTCTAAGGGTGAGAGAAGATTCTTTTTATGTTTTTTTATATTTTTATGAAAGCAAGTAAAATCTCGTGTTTGAAAGAGTGGGCGGAATTAGTTGCTAGTCAACTAACCCAAGTTACTACGAATGCAAATAAAATAAAATAACAGAAAATGAAAAGGTTGGTGAAAACTTATGTGGAGGAAAATGTGTTTACTTAGATTTCCTTACTCCCTAACTATCTTTTACCGGTTGATTAGTGTGTATTAGTTGCGTGGATGACGGGTGTATTCCTTAATACCATTCGTGGGGTGGCGTACGTACTTCCCCAACTCTACAAGCTCCTACTTCACTCCTATGTCGAGCCGGCTAGGAAGCTCCTAACATGGGATCACTAGAATTCGCTTGTGCATTAAATACAACCATAAAAACCTTTAGTACGCATTGGTTCATGTTTCTTAAGACGTTCAAGCAAGTTACCGAATAGGAAGTTAGCTAGTTTTCTTAAGCCTAACATAGATGAACAATCATCCAATACAACTAACAACACACTAATAACCAATAATCAATAGCTAGGTTTCATTTGATCTAAGCAAACACAAGATAAATCTAGCCTAGCATGTTAAACAAAAGACAAGAACAAGATAGAATCAAACAACACATAGACATATTGAATGATTAATTGATAACTTATCTTCAATGTAACATGGAAGATCTCAAGGCAAAAAGCCTTGAAAGAGCTGCCAAATTCGTCCTAGGGTTTTCACACACAAAGTTCCCCAAATAAGTTCCACACTAATGACAAAAAATTGCAAAACTATATATAGACTTTCAGATCTAACGGCGTCACGTTATGGAGTGTGACGCCGTCACCTCGCCGCTTTTAGGGTTCCCGGATGACCTTCTTGACGCCGTCCCTCTTTAGCTCTCCAAAATCCGTTCTGGCTTATCAAGGCGTGACGCCGTCAGGATTATGCGTGACGCCGTCCCTCTTTAAATTAAGCCGTGACGACCTTGATCACATTAAAGCGTGACGCCGTCAGAATTCCATGCAAATTTCTCTGGCTTATCATGAGTAATTTTCACATCCACCTTTTCTTGCCAAGCCATGACGCCGTCCAGAACAAATCCTGACGCCGTCAAAGGTAGTTTCCAGCACAATTTTGAGACTTTGTCGTTTTCTTCACTTTTATGCTCCAAAAACATCCAAAATGCCTCCTTTTCCAGATTTCTCCTCAAAAGTACCTAAAATGACAAAAGGAACGATTTAGGGCAATATTTGATCAAATAAATATGATTTAGGGCTTAAATGACCCCTTAAAAGCGGTACACTTTTCGCTTCATCAATCTTCAATATTTGTTGCTTTAACTTTCCATTTTGAGTCAAGATCTTTCCTGTCAAAATACTTACTAGAAATGGATTCATCCAGAGCTTTAGGTGAAGTATTGTGTCTAGCTAGATCTGAGTCTTTTGACATTTCAAAAATGGTTTTTCCGAACTATAAAAACTGTTTTTGAGGGCTGGTGATCTTTAAAAGGATTTCCCTTCTTTAAAGTTTTCAAAATCGATTTGATCGTTTCAAGTTTTAAAATACAGTTTATTTTAAAAATCTTGAGTAACGTAGCTCTGATGCCAATTGTGGAAAACTAGAAGGGGGGTTGAATAGTTTTTACCGTTTCTTTTGTTTAATTTGTTAGTTCAAAGGAAACAATCACAAATTAAGTTATCACATAATATAAACTAAAGATAAAGAGATGAAAGATCAAACCACATAACACAAGTGTTTATAGTGGTTCGGTTTGCAAGAGATCCTTATCCTTGCCCTACTCCACTTCCTCGAGTTGCTTACTCGAGAGATATCTTTCACTAAGAAACAAACTCCCTTCAAGGTGGAGAAAACCTTTACACGTCGCTTACTTCCTTTTCCGGTACTAAGCTAAACACCGGGTTCTTTCACAAGGTAGAACCAACCTGACGTCGCCTAATTACTTTACCGACACTAAGCTAGATGTCGAGTTCTTTACACGGGTACAACCACTCCCTACTCTCTTTGTGCTTTGAGGACTAAAGCACTAACCACACTTACTGATCTAACTGATACAAATGATAAGACACACTTAAAGTGTTTACACAGAACCTATACTACAACTTCCAAACAGTCTGCTTGTTTGAAGCTTGTTAACTTGATCTTCTTTGCTACAAAAGAAACATCAATGATATATATATAACTACTGTGGTTAGTAACTAAAGTGGATGCATGTGTTTTTCTTTTCTAAGTGGATGATTAGATCAAATGCCAAGCCTGCTATTTATAGGCAAACAAGGCAAGGCTCCTACGGATCCGGCGGATCCCTCAGAAGGGATCCGTCTTTGTATGGACTTGGATCCGCGGTTATGACAGCTAATGTTGCACATGAGATCTCCTTAAATCTTTCCATATCCTTGTGTTGTCAAATCAATATCTTCCAATGTCAACTATATAACTTGAGTATCTAATCAAGATATCACACAATCTTACCAAGATTGTATTTGTGATGTATACCATGATGTTACTTTGTAACTTTTAAATTAAAGTTTCCATTAAAGGAAATACACATGTATATGTAATATAATGTTAGTGATCATGTTAAATGAAAGATGTGTTTTGAAAAAGACTTTAACTAGTATTTATAATTTGCTTAAGGAATATACTTTGTGTTTGTCATGAACAAAACATAAGCAAAGATCGTAAAATATAAATAACGTTTTTAGTATGATATTTGTATTAACATGTATGTTAATTTAATATTGTTATGATTCATGTTCATTTGTTCTAATAAACCGATTTGGATTTCCCTTACACTTATCTTTTTGCAAAATACCTTTATATGTAATTAAGACGAAGTTAAAAACAAGATAAAGCATTTTCACAATTTAGTTTCGAACATGAATCAATAATAATAAAAATTAAACATACATACGGAAGCAAATAAAATCAAACAAACAAACAAATAAACACACAAAGCAAATAAAGCTTGGGTTGCCTCCCAAGAAGCGCTTTTCTTTATTAACGAGTCTTGTAGCTAGACTCAAAGTCACCGTACATTACGTGACTCCATCATTGGTCACGGTTTCTAGGTTCCCCTTTTGATTCTCTATCAGAATCACTTTCATAGTAAAGGTATTTCGGGTCCTCGAGATCAAAAGGATTGTTTTGGTATTTAGAACTAAGCTCCTTAACATGCTTAAAGAATCCACTCGACATGTCAAAAGTGTCCTTACATCCTCTTCTCACATCATCATCACATAACACGAGTTGGGAACTTAACCCATCGAGCCCTCCATAATCAATCTCCTTGAATTCTCTCATCTTGTAAGGCGTTTGGTATGAGATTTCCCTAATCCCATCGGTGAAAGTCATGATCCCATTGAGCTCGTCCACAACCAAGCTTGTGGCCTTGCAAAAAGGTGCCCCAAAAACAACTTGTGATAACCTGGGATCGATGTACTTTTCGATATTATCGACGATTACGAAGCTCATAGTGAATGTCATATTTCCTACAAACACCTGTACATCATCATCTATGCCGATGTCATCCTTCCCTTTATGAATCATCCCCCATCTGCAAATGTTGTTATAATGAAACAAGGACATCACATTTTTGGGTAAACATGTGTCAATGTAAACATTATAAAAATGCTTGTGACCAATCATGCAAGGTATTTTGAGATTATTCGGATCACGTCGCTTAATTCGGCCAGGCCTTCTACCGTGTAGCCCCCATGTGTTGCAAATTGCTGATGGTTGATGCTCATATACTTCTTTACTGCCATCCCGAAAAATCACTTTCCTGACACCATCGGTAAATAATGCACTACTATCATCCTCATCGAGTATCACTCCCGTTGCTTTTATGAATGGTTTGCCTAGAACAAGGCTAGTTAAGGATGGGCTGATGATCGAGTTCATGTTATTAAATACAGTTAGCTCGATATGAAAGAGGAACTTTTCTATCACAATTGGTACCCTTCCTATTACCCCGATGATATTAAACCCTTCATATTTGACCTGTTTGGTGAAGGCTTCGTTATATAGAGAAAGGGATATTGCATTCATAGAAGAGTTGGGGTTTATGTAGGCATCTTTTATAAACTTTTTCCTAGTGGTGCAAGATATCTTAAAGACCCTGGGAGCGCCATCCTCTATTCTCTCTCCAAATCCCATAGGCAGCTTTGCTGTGCCCTTCTCAAGTTCCTCCATCAGGGGGCGGTCTAGCAGTCCTGGGAGCCCATGAGGCATTTCGGATTTCTCTTCCGAGCCCTCCTCATCACTCACCTCTCTTGTACTAGAGTTCTTTGGTGAGTCTAGATAGGCGCCGGGCGCCTCAGGGTTCTTTTCGGGAACTTCACCCTCCATTTCATTGTCCACATTCTCGGTTGATTGTTGGTCCAGGTTGGGTTTAGGAATAGGTATTGTTGTAATGGTGTTCACGAAGTGGAGTGGTTTTGAAGGGGTATGAGTATCTCTGGTTTCTTTTCCGTTTTGTAATATGTGTTTGAAGAGTTTACTAGGGTGCTTAATTTTTACAGGAGGGGGTGTTTGGTGAGTCACCGTGACAGATTTGATCTCATTGACTCGTGCCAACTCACAAGTTGACCTGCCAGCAATGCGATCATTGATAACCTTTAACAGGTTATCAACCTTGTTGTTCATATCAACTTGCTGTTGTCTGAATTGATTCTCAAGTTTGGAGAGCTGTGTTTCTTGAGAGAGAATGAATTTTTGCTGTGATTCCTTGCGACTTTGTTGTTTATGCGTATGCTGATGAGGATAATGTTCAGACCAGGTGAGTGGGGGAGAGTCATTGAATGATACGCTTCGAGTTTGGTTCCAACTAAAATTTGGCTTACTCTTCCATGCCTCATACCTATCTTTGGAATTCTTGGGTCCATAATTAGTGGTGAGCCACTTATCTCCCGCCTTATCGATTCGCGAGGATGCGAATTCTTTGAAAGCCTGTTTGGGGAGTTCCATGCAATCACGAGTGTCGTGGGGACCACTACATAATTCACACGAAGAAGTGATTTTGTTCACTTGGCTTGAAGGTTTAGGAGCCTCGTAGGATTTCATAAGAAACTTGACTTGGTCTTCAAGTTCTATGATCCTACGGTCGGAAGTGCTTTAATTGTTCGAAGGCAAAGATATTGCCTTGACCGTTTTATTCAAATCACGGGGATCATTCCAACTTTCGTTGTCATAAAGAGCAAGATCTTCCAGGAGAGCCCATGATTGTTCCGCACTTAGATCACGTAGCTTACCACCGGCCGATTGATCAATGGTTTGCCTCGTAGAGAGATTGATGTGGTCATAGAAGATTTGGACTTGGAGCCAAAGTTCTATGCCATGGTGAGGGACTTTTTGGAGTAAGTCCTTGAATCGAGTCCATGCCTCGTAGAGGGTTTCGCCTTGACGTTTTTGGAACATCAAGATATTATTCCTTAGCTTGGTAGTTCTTCCTGGTGGGAAAAACTGAGCGAGGAAACGAGTGGTGAGATCATCCCAAGAGGTGATGGATCCTGCGGGTAGACGCTCTAGCCATTGACTAGCTTGGTCCCGCAGAGAGAATTGAAAGAGACGCAGTCGAGTCGTCTCTCGAGTGGCAACATCAAGGTCTATAGAATCAACGATTTTGAGAAAGTCCTTGAGATGTTGATTAGGATCTTCGGAACGAAGTCCATGGAATGCGCATCCGCTTTGCACCAACCGGATGGTGTCGGATCGCAAGGGAGTGACATTGGCTCCTTGAGTGAGCTCAATGGTGTTTCGATAGCCATGGTGGCTAGGACGAGAGTAGTCTCCTAAGGTACGGGTTCTAGGAGGTGGGTGTTGTTGTGGTGGTGGGTTGTTGGGATCGAGGATATTACCACCTTCCATGATGTCGGATGGTAATGGTTACGAACAAAGAAACGAAGAAAAAAGATAGACTAAAGAAAACCTAGAAAAATAAAATAAAAATCTCACTAGAAAGGAATCTAGTGAGTAGACCTAATAAAATAAAAATTCAACCTAAACAATAACTATTCCCCGGCAGCGGCGCCAAAAACTTGATGCGTGGTTTTGCGACCTTACAACAGGTTTTACCTCTCGAGGGATCTCAAGAGGCTTGCAATCCCCACCAGGCAGTGTACCTGACCGATGTAGTATAGTGTAGTGGCAAGTACCGGGGGATTGATCGTTCTCTCGGGGAATAGTGTCGTTAGGATTGAAAAACTACTCTAATAGGTCTAAGGGTGAGGGAAGATTCTTTTTGTATTTTTTTATATTTTTATAAAAGCAAGTAAAATCTCGGGTTTGAAGGAGTAGGCGGAATTAGTTGCTAGTCAACTAACCCAAATAACTACAATTGCAAATAAAATAAAATAACTGAAAATAAAAAGGTTGTGGAACTTATATGGAGAGAAATGTGTTTACTTAGATTTCCTTACTCCCTAACTATCTTTTACCGGTTGATTAGTGTGTATTAATTACGTGGATGACGGGTGTATTCCTTAATACCAATCGTGGGGTGGCGTACGTACTTCCCCAACTCTATAAGCTCCTACTTCACTCCTATGTCGAGCCTGCTAAGAAGCTCCTAACATGGGATCACTAGAATTCGCTCATGCATTAAATACAACCATAAAAACCTTAGTACGCATTGGTTCATGTTTCGTAAGACGTTCAAGCAAGTTACCGTATAGGAGGTTAGCCAGTTTTCTTAAGCCTAACATCGATTAACAATCATCCAATACAATTAATAACACACCAACAACCAATAATCAATAGTTAGGTTTCATTAGATCTAAGCAAACACAAGATAAATCTAGCCTAGCATGTTAAATAAAAGACAAGAACAAGATATAATCAAACAACACATAGACATATTAAAAGCGGTACACTTTTCGCTTCATCACTTGTGCATGGAACAACTTGGGAAAGAAACCCGCAAGGGCCTTGGTACGATTTATGAGTCTCGGTATACAAACAACCCAAGAGGGATTGTTTTGCTTGCACTTTCGGGTCAAAAGGAAACCACACCCAAGAGGTCTTTGGTTTTGGTTCGGTGTAAAAAGGGATAAGCCGAGGGGTATTTGTTTTGCTCTCGTGTCAAAAAGACATCCGAGAGGATGTTTTGTTGGTCACAGTTAATAACAAAAGTAATAAAGGTGTGTCTATTTGTCTCGATCTACACAGCCCACACATGGGTGTTTGTTTGTCTCGAGTACAAGAGAAAAATCACCCAAAGGGGTGTTTGTTTGTCTGCTTTCGCAGCCACCCCAAAGGGGTGTTTGTTTTTGTGTATCACAGCTTCGTAAGGGTGCGAGTTGGGGTGTTAGTATTTGTTTGTATATGGTTCTTGGTAATAAGAGATAACCCACAAGAGTGTGATGTTTTGTTGGTCTTAGTTTAACGCGAGACACTCACGAGCGAGAGCCCACAAGGCTTGTGCTCTCGGTTCCCAACAGATAACACCGATGGGGTGTTTCTATTTTCTGTTTTCAGTCGCAAGGGATGTGTTTGTACGAGCCTATTTACCAATTTGTTTTCCAGCTTTGATTTCCACCATAGCGTGCGTGTGGTTTAGGCTTCGGTCCACCAAGGCAGCCCATAAGGGTGCGCTTGGTTTGGTTGTTCAGCCTACCGCAACAGCCCACAAGGGTGCGGTTTGGCTTGTTCGTCTTGGTCTCCACGACAGCCCAAAAGGGGTGCATTTTGTTTGCCTAGTTTCTGCACAAAATTGGGTGTTTGTCTGCTTCAACGCAACCCCAATAGGGGGCGTTTGTTGGCTGCAAAATAGCCTTAACAGCGGGCGTTTTTTGGCTGCGAAACAGCCCCAACATGGGGTATGTTTGTCTACTCATTTTCTGCACAAAAAGGGTGCGCTTGCCTGCTTATTCCAACCCCAAAAGGGTGCGTTTTGTTTGTTCATTTTCTGCGCAACATGGGGTGTTTGTTTGTTGTTTCTGCCCAGCCAAAACAACAGCCTTAAGGGGCATTTGATTTTGCTTGTTTCCAGCCCACACCGCAAGTGTTGGGTTTGGTTTAGTTAGCCCACACCGAAAGGTGTTTGTTTTGTTTATTTCAGCCCTCGAAAGTTTGTGCTTGGTTGTTTGGTTCTCGGTAAACAAGAAGAACCCGGAAAGGGTGCTTGTTCGAGCTTCTTAACTTATATGATATTTTGTCTCATGATCTAATAAATGCTACCTGAATTTAAATTACTTACCATTCACATAATCATATTTCAAAGGAACATCTTAATTGTGCCGTACATACTTGTTTGGATATGCGTTTTGAGCAGCGGCGCATATGTGTTTCCATGCGCTTTTTAAAACGGACATAGACCCATTGATCTCTTAGCTCATCATTCATCTTGACCACATTAAGGTATTATTAGAAAAATGTAAATCATATTTAAAATATACATAACTTTGTAAACTTATGCAAACAAACAGTTATGCTGAAACTTAACTGATCAATTTATCTCTCACTTAATTGCTATTTGATCCTTACATGTTTAGTTCCTTTTTTACTTGTGCTATATGTTTTATGTTTTAGCGTGCGTTTTGTCTGAGTCTATGACTTCATACCACCAACGAATGAGATACTAAACTTTTTACAAACATTGATACAAATATTCCACGAAAGCTAAAACGCTCTGTCTTTTGAAACTCATACGCATCGATTACTTTCCGCGTGTCATATTTTGAGACAAGCTTATATTCATTAGGTTATGACGATTCCGTATCATTGAGCTATACTTCTTTATACTATTCTGCCATACTCCTTGGCACCGTTGTGTTACTTATGTCACTACTAACAAGGTGAGTTTCATAGCCCCTACTTTTATACGTTTTGAATTATTTTTGGGGGAGATACATGCTCAACTGTTTTCATTTACTTTCACAAGTACTCTAAATTTTTACGAATTACCGTGAGTCATAGCCCCTCTTTTTCTTATTTTGAACTCTTTGGGGGAGATACATGGTCGTTTTACTTACAAATTTTACTCGTTTATCATAAACAATTTACTCAGTTGACGAAACACTCTATTTGTTTTTTGAAACTTAATACATGCTGAACACAAGCACTTTCCTTATGCTATCCTGATTA
This sequence comes from Artemisia tridentata subsp. tridentata, assembly GCA_021014915.2. Lineage (NCBI taxonomy): Eukaryota > Viridiplantae > Streptophyta > Magnoliopsida > Asterales > Asteraceae > Artemisia > Artemisia tridentata. Next base: position 169,779,747 of record CP139506.1, on the reverse strand, counting down.
ATATTGCCTAAGTTAACCACTATTGCCTTTAAAAAGTCCCTCATATCATGAATCATTAATCACTTGCGAGTGAACGCAAATATTGTGAATAGATCTATTGGAGGTTGACAACCCATTTGTGTTAGCAGGATAGATAGCCTTTGTGCTAGCCGGATAGATAGCCAAATGCACTTTATTTGAGAGAACAATAGGAAGTTGGCAAGCTCCTACCCGAGAGCCTTGTTATTTACATTTTTATAATGTCAGTAACTTATATCATTATTATGATGTCACACACGTTAACGTTTGAGTTTCATGAGGCTTAGAGCAATATTATGGTACTGTAATAATACGGTACTGCCACTACTGAATTTATGGGTGCAACAACGGGGCTCACTGTCTACTAAACTTTAAACTTGTGTTCAACTGATAACTAAGGGTGTAAAACAACGTAGCCCACTATTCATTTTATCGATATTTGTATTTATTGCAATTATCACTCAAACTCGAGACTACAAAAATCAACTGCTTTACTTATAAACTCTATGAACTCACCAACCTTTGTGTTGTCACTTTTAGCATGTTTATCTCAGGTCCATAATGAATGAGGATGGCACGGATACTGAGAGAAGGCTATAACCTAATTATCATTCGAAACTTAATTAACAAACTGTAAAACTACTGGGACCTCATTTTGTAAACTCTGATATTCGAATGATAAATCTTTTAAAATGACTTAATTAGAGATCGTTTTCTATTATTATAACTGTTGTGTCGTCGAGTAACACCCAGTTTGGATTCCACTGCGTATCACGAAATTGGGGGTGTTACAGCATCTTCATGCTCCGATCCACTGAAGGCATTCTCACGCAACTCCTTGAGAAATTGACCTTTCAATTCAAACTTGGCCTCTTTGTCGAACTTAGGCCTAACAATACCTGATACATAGTCTTCTCAGGTCTTAGTCATGTATTCCTCCATAGTAGGGTCCGTCATTGTTTATGTGATTACTTCTTCACACTGAGGTTCTTGATCAGAAAAGTAATCGAGCTCTACCGAACTCGAGCAATCAAGGCTTGTTGTTCTGAAAAGTTTCCTAAGCGAATGAAAAGCTTGTTCAGGTTCTTTGTAAGGTTTAACGAGGTCTTTGGTAGAACTCCTGGTCATGCACTTCCTGAAATCAACACAAAAGCATCAGTAGGATAGGTTTGAAAAAGTAAAATAACAAAAAACTAATAATGAAAACGGAATACGAAAAATAAAAGTTGCTGATCTCTGCAGACGATACGCCGTATCCAGTAATCCGGATACGCCGTATGTTCACTTCATTAAAAAGTTCAGAATTTTATTTTAGAAAAATTATACGCCGTATTGATGGAGATCAATTCGCCATATGTATTAATTTTCAAATACGCTTATATAAAAAAATAAATACACCGTATACGCAGATGCGTATATGCCGTACGTTCGTTACGTCTCAAAATACAAGCTTTTTGATATTAATGCGCCGTATCGACAAAAATCAATACGATGTGTCTTGTTTATTTAAAGAATTCGAATATGTTTTTAATAAAGAATAGATACGTTGTATGAGAAAATCTCATGCGCCGTACGGCGTTTAGGTTTTTTTTTTTTTTTTTTCTTTTTCTTTTTTAATTTTCTGGTTAAAAACAGAATACGCCGTATCTAGAAGGATAGATACATCGTACTCGAATTATTAAATAAGATACGCTGTATATAAAATAAAAACGCAATACGCTGTATCTAAATAAATAGATGCGCCTTATCGTTTAGTTCAACAAATTACAGCAGATAGTAACAATGAAGAAAAACAGAAAAACAAAAAACATACAAAAATTAAAGAAAACAAACAAACACGAAAACAGAAAATATGCAGAAAGATACAATGAATGCAAATAATACAAATACACAACAAAGTTAGAAAATTAAAAACTAAAAATTAAAAACTAATCAAGTTAATTCTAAATTAAAATATTAATAGATATTTAAGTATTAAACAATTCACTCCCCGGTAGCGGCGCCAAAAACTTGATGCGTGCATATATCGTTGTAGAATAGATTATATTATCAAGTTTTAAATTTATATTTAGCTGACTTATCCTATAACACACACTAACGAGCAGTGTACCCGATCAATGTAGCTAGTTGGTAAGTAGAGTGTCGAACACTAAGAGTGGAACGTTAACACCTAGATATCTATCAGTATTTTAATCATAAGTTAGTTCTAAAGCCCTAATCTAACGCAAAGGGGGTTTTCAAACTGAGAGACTGGCACGATTGTGTAGATTAAGTAAATAGTAAATAAAATAAAGGGAACAAATGGCACACACGTACACATATAGAAAACAGATACATATAAGAGGCCTGGCCGATAGTAGGAAAGCTTGTCACACGTTTAATTGCTTAGCTGTATAAGATGAGTGCTAAAATCTATTCTCTCTCAGTGGAATTTTTAACACAGGCGTGTAAACACCTAATGATTACTAAGTTTATGTATTAATTATCCATTTTATAGGCTTACATTAAATATGCAAACGATGTTAATGAAGTAATTGCGCGAGCCTACATTGACAAGGCGCGATAAACTCAATATGTAATCAAAGCACATGCATTAAGAAACCAAATAAACATCAAATACTCTTTATAAAGGCTGGAAACAATTAAGTCCGATCAAATAGTGAAAAAGACGCTAACTCAATGATTAACAGATAGCTAATACAAGTAAACGAGTTTTCCTATGAATTAAAATACTAGCAGGACCTTCTTACTGCTCTGAATTCGTCCTTTAGGTTGTGTCTTGTGCTGCCAATTCGTCTAGTTTTCTCCCTTGTTATGTGTGTGTATCGAATGTGGCTGTCAAATGGGGTATTTATACTTTCTGATGACAGGGTCGATACAGCGTATCCATTAAGTTGATACGCTGTATCTAGGTAACTTCGCGTGGGGTCCAAGATTATTAAATTCTGGAATATTCGTACACAGTCATAAGATACGGCGCAACTTCAATCTTCATACGACGCATCGTCCTTCAGAATCTTGGATTATTTAGTGAAGTCTTGAGAGTAGTACGCCGCATATATGGAATTTAATACGGCGTATTTGGAGTAAGATAAGTCAGATCTTCTCGTTGACCAAGGTTTCATATACGGCGTATGGGATAATTCCATACGGCGTATGCTTCAAAGTCAGACAATGGTCTTCATATTCGTCTAAGTCTTTACGTACGGCATATCGGTCTAGAATGATACGGCGTATCTTCCTTCAGTTTAGTAGACTTTTCCAACTTGATCCATTTTGCTCTAATTTACGTCCAAAATAGCTAATTTTCACCAAATGCTTGTTTATAACCGAGAATTACAAAAGTAAGCGATTAAGTATCAATTCTCATATAAAATAATATAAAACAAGCGAATAACATATAGGATAAATGATGCCAATAAAATGTACCTATTTGATATCATCATCAACATACACCCAAAAACATGAATGACTGAGTAATCAAACTGTTTCAACACATATTTAGTATTCAACTTTATGTTTAATACATTAAAGTCATTTTAATTTGTGGCATGCAACTGTTAAACACAATCTAATTATGTTTGGAACTGCATTTTGCATATGCAGGATTACTTTGACTTCTAAAAGTCAACATATAGTTTAGTTACAACTTAATCGGAATCAGAAAATGAATCAGATACATAGTGACCGGATCTACACACACTCCTTGTGTTAGATAGATACTTTGAATAATGTTAGTCTAGCACGCGGAATTTACTAGCAAACACTCAGAAGATTTATTTGATGTGTTTTGTATGAACGAATGAAACAATGTATATATGAACAAGAGACAAATAATTAACTTCAACGATTCAATATTATTGATTCAATAATACGAGTGATCTCCTATCACTAGGGTTTACAACCTTGAATCTTTTCTAAGAACTTACGTCTATTCGTACTCTATTCAATAACCTAGGCAATCCTTTTATAGACTAAGGATTCCTGTACAAGATAACTATCATCTATATAAGTAAGATATACACAAAATCTTTTCTATACTTATCTTCTATACGATTACAAAGATTATAAGCCGTACTAACTTTCTAATACCAACCGTACTAACTGACTTTGTACTGTTAGTATAATCTTCAATGTCTTCCAGCAGTACTAACTTATATGCAACAGTTTCAATTGTTTACCTTAATTCCCAACAATCCTCCCCTAAACTTATGATTTCTGTGCAAATTACTAAGTTTCTTCGAATTAAGCTTCATCTCCTATGATGGGGGGATTCTTCCAAACATCTATCATTATAATCTCTTGTCACTGATTTTTTCTGCCAAATTAAATATCTTTGTAACTAACATATCTGCCATCTCAGAATCTTCTCTAACCTTAAGTGAAACTGTTATCATAGCTAATAAAACACCTGATCTGAGAGGGTATTCTTTTTCCACCAACATATAAATTTCTATTCCATCCTTGGTAGAAACTCTATGCACTCCACATGTATCAAATAGTTTCCAAGAGACATCCTTGACTTCAGCTTGAAACCTCCACATTGATTCTCCACTATCAGGTTCATAAATCCTCTTCAATTGAACCCATAGTTCTTTGTCTTTATCTTAAAGTGGATCTTCAATTCTGAATTTCTCTTTTACCAAATTCCACAACTGATTTAGATCTTCTCTATCAAAACCTCTGAGTAAATCTTCAAACAGCTTGTATCTTTCAGTAATTCCACCAAGTCTTATAATCTTCCACCCTTTCATCCTACCTTCTGTGAATACTTCCCAGCCAATAATGGGATATTTTGCTTGCAAAGGCTTGATGTTAGTGGATTCAGGGACTATCACTATCATACTCTTGAGTTGTTCATCAGTCAATCCTTCAGCTTCCTTCTTTTGTTTCTTTGCTGCATCAGATTCTAACAACTTAGCATCTCTTTTCTTTCTTGTTGTGGTATCCTTTTCAACTGATCTGTTCAATCTAGCATAAGCATTATAAAAAGCTTCTTTAATCTGATCATCTGTTCTTCCTGTAAAGTAACTCTTCTTCCATAAAGCTTGATTCTTCAAATAGCTTTTCATAAACTCGATCTGTTCTTTATGTGTAGGCATCTTTGTCTTGTAACCATGCTTTTGCCTATCTCTAATCTTCTGCATAAAATCTTCCCAAGCTACTTCTTTGTTCTTAGAAAGAATAAAACTTTTGAGTTTCTCTAACTTCTCTTCTTCACTTAGATCTTTATCTCTAAGAATCATCATTGCTTGAGCTCTTACAATCAAATTAGAATCTAATAGATATTGTAATTGTTCATTGAATACTTCTTGATCAACTTCAGTATTAGCAGCAATCTTTTCTAACCTTGTTCTTTCCATAAACTCAGCTATATCTCTTACATCATCTGCAACCATCTTCCTTGCTAATTCTGCATCAAGATCTATCTGAGCTTGTTCATCTGCTAAATCTTTTTCATGAAGTTTCCTTGCAACTTCTTCATCAAACTCTATTTGTGCTTGAGTTTTTGGTTTTACTTTCTTGAGTCTTTCTTGTTCTTGTTCAGCTTCTTCAGATGTCATTGGCTTCTTTCCCTTTGCTGATCTTTTTCTTTCATACTCTGTCTCAGCAGTATCTGAATGTGTCTCAGCAGTTTGTACGGTTTCTTGTTCTATTTCAACCGTATGAACTGTTTCTTGTTCCATCTCACCCGTATAAACTGTTTCTTGTTTTTGAGTAGTTTCTTGTTGTTCCTGATCTTCAACATCCATATCAGCAACATTACCAAAACCTTAATCATGTTTACTAGTGCCTTCATCATACCTCCCCTGAGTTTTAGAACTATCCCCCTTGCCTTTATCTGATATCCTCCCCTGTTTGGGAGAATCACCACCACCATCATCTGTGTCATCTGAATAATCATCATCAGAAGAATTTTTATCCAATATAGCTCTTGCCCTTTTCCTCCTTAGATGTTCTTCTAGTTTCTTCACCCTAACAGTTAGCTTGGTGTATACTTTGGCAAAATTTGCTTTATGAGACTTGAGCTCCTTCTCCAAAGATTCTACTTGAGCTGACAAGTTGGTACAAAGAGCCATCAATTCATTTTGTGAAGAACTGCCCTCATCACTTCTAACTGTGTGACCTGTTAGGAGCGGTGAATCATGGGGCATGGATCCAGTTGCAACTCTAGTATAACTAGGTTGAGACCTTCTCCTATAAGTTGTGATGGTTGGGGGTGTTTGGGTATTTTTAGGATTTTGATTGAGTGTGTGATGGGGATCAGATGGGTTTTCTGAACCTTCACTCAATTCAATTTGAAGCATTTCTGGAAAGAGAGGTACTACTACCCCTGAAAACAATCTACTTGCCATAGCCATGTTTTGAAAAACCTTTGATTGTAGGCTAGGTGTAGGAAAAGTTTCTTTGTGTTTCTTGAGCAAATTCTTTTTCTTATTCAGAAAAGTTTGAATAAATCTTGGATACATAAGAAACTTGGTTTTGCTGTTAACATTTGATGCCATACTCTCAAAAATAAAATTTGAAATATTAAAGACCTTGTTAGTTGACAGACAAATAAGAGCAATAGCAATATTGCTACTGAATTGCTCCCATGCTGTCTTTTTGGGACTTAAGCAATGTAAGAGAGTATGTATCAAAAATCTCCATTGTGGGGAGAAACATCCTTTTTGAAAAGTGAGTTTTTGAGAAGATGTATCATACCTCATTTTTGAAAGTTGTTCAAAAATTTCAGTGTTTAGCATAGTGATGATACCATCTGAATCTTGCAGCTTAAGATGTCTCCTAAGTGCAGACTCGGTAACAACAAACGATATGCCATCCACTTTGGAATGGATTTCTAAGTCTCCATCTTCACTAGTCAAGACAGTTGAATTCTGCCAGAACTGTGTGATGTGAGAGACATATACAGTAGGAGAGATAGTTAAAGCATACCTTATGTGTGAGTGGTTTAGAAAATCCACAATCTCATAAAATTTCGGTCCATCTCCTTCCTCTGTTTTCTCTAGAAAAGCGACTTGGTTGTGCGTCTTGACAAAATCCAAATTAGCCATGATGTTCGTAGTAAATTTTGATTTTAAATGTGGTGAATAATGAAGATTTAGGTTAGAAAGTAGAAGATGAAAGTTATATGAGATATTATTGAGAGAATTAGGATTTTTAATGTAACCAACTTAAAGAATATGGTAACTTTTATTTTAGAATATAATAGAATAACAGTTAAAATATCTTGAAGAGGATCCCTCGAAAATCGTAATTCAATCAGTAAAAAATGCAACAAACCGCCAACGGCTAGTTTTTAACCAAAAATTAATTACTGACACGTCAGTTATAACGGCTAGTTCAGCAGTAGAAACTTTGCACTAGCAGTACAAAGTTTACACTAGCAGTACAAACCATTTTCAAAATTTTCAAAGAACAGTATAAACTTATATGGTTTTGAAAAACAATTTCTATGCACATATAGTTTTTAGCAAACTATCAGCTATCAACGGATTTGATATGTCTTTACCAATAGCCGTTTGCTTTGGACTAGCCAACTCTTCACAGTTAGATATGGTGAGTTGATAACCATACAATTTTTGGTAAATTGTCAACCATTAACGGATTTGATTAGTCTTTACCAGAAACCGTTTGCTCTGGACTAGTTGGTTCTTATGTGGGTTAGACATGGTGAACCAATAACCATTTGTTGTGTGCATTGTTTTGAAATGGTCTTTTAACAGTTGTTGGTGCGGATTTAGAAAGAGTTTTTGCACCTTGAACTGTTTGTCTAGGGTAAAAAGGTCTATTTGGTTTGACAGTATGAACTGCTGATGTAGCAGTATTAACTGTTTGTCTAACAGTATTAACTGTTCTTAGTCCAGACCTTAACAGAACTGATCTAGGTATCATTCTAGCATTTGTAGGGTGAGTGGGAGGTCTTACTGAGTTCACCCTAGGTGTTGAATACCTGGTTACCCTGTTGTTGCAATAAAATGCAAGATGGTCAAAGCTACCACATGTGAAACAAGCTTTCCTATAACAGACAAAATCATCACCTAGTTGGTGAGATTTGAGGCCATTCCAATTCCTTTGGTTACCTCTTGGCTTGTGGTTCTATACATTTCTGCATACCTAACTGTTGGTCTAAAAGGTTTTGCATTAGCTCTAGGCCTAACAGTCTCAGGTTTGACCACTTTGGGAACTTTTGGTTCCTCCACTTTAACACTAACAGGCTTAACCACAGCCTGATCATCCTCATCATCAGAAGTCCATTCCTCTATGGTTGGAGCATCTGAGTCCTTAGCTGAGGACACCTTATCCTCAGTAAGTGAGGCATCACTTGCACTCTCATACACAGGTTTATCAACTACATTTTCCTTAGGTTGAGGACCATATTTAAGCTCAGGTAGTTGAAATTCAGGTAGTCCTGTGTGTTCTAGGTCAATGCCTGGAGGTGTTGGAATTCCCCTATAAGGAGGTGGAACTGACTTATAACCTAGGCCTGACTTAGCTTTATTGAGAATTTGACACTCAATTATCTTTTGAACTCCTTTTGATGTGTATTCTAGTGTGTCCACACTCATTTGAATGTTTTCCTTGGCTTTCTTAACCTGTTCCAGTTCATGTTTCAACACACTAATTTCATTTTCCCTAAACATCAAATCTCTCTTAAGTACAGCTACAGTATCACTAAAAGTAGACTCATTTTCCTTATAGTGAACTATCTGTTCTTCTAATACAGCTAAACCTCTCTTATGATTTGCTAAATTAAAAGCAGTCTGGTTTAGCTCTATTCTCTGATTTTCATACTATTTTTTAAGTGTTTCTAATTCTTTTAATGCATCACATGATTTAGAACATTTAGAAACTTGTACCTCAGAGTCTGAGAAAGCCATAAGTGCCATCTCTGTTGGTGCTTCTGCTTCCTCCTCTGCAATGTAGCTCCAATAAAACCCTAAGCCATCAATGGAAACCATAGCCTTTGAGCTTGAGTCTGTAACTTCCACAACCCTTGATTTGCTTCCAAATCCTCTGCTCTTGCCTTCTTGTTGTCTTGGCATTCTGCACTCTCTTGAATAATGACCTTTCTTGTGGCAATTGAAACACTCAATCTTTGACTTGTCATACCCAGCAACATCATTGCTGTTTATGATTATCTTCTTGCCAGTCTTCTTCAAGAATCTTCTAGCTCTCAAGCTGAGAAGAGAGAGCTGCCACTTGATATCCATCTCTTCAATGTCATCTTCATCAATCTCTTGAAGATCTCCATGAGTCAACATAGTACCATTGTGCTGTGTAGTAAGGAAAGCACAATAAGTGTCTTCAGTCAAAAGTTCATTAGTACTGCTAACAGTACCACTGTTAGAGTTAGCAGTACCAACTGCTCCAGCAACTTGAACTTCTTCTTCTGGATTAGAGGTACTAGGAGTTGACACAAAGGCCAAATTTCCAGAACTTGAGCTTGAACTTGATCCAGCAGACTTCTTCACTTCATGTTCTACTATCTTGAAGTTGCTATAGAGATCCATTAGACTCATAGAATCAATGTCTGGTTTATTCTTCCAGACAACCACATGCATAGCCCATTCTGATGGTAGACTCCTTAGGAATTTTGAGTTGAGATCTTCCTAAGGCATCTCAATTCCTAGAACAGCAAGTTGACTCACTAGTTTCTGAAGCCTATTAAACATATGATCTAGTGACTCATTGCTTGTTGCTGTGAAGTTCTCAAAATGTTGCTTGAGAAGGGTTTTCTGGGTTTTCTTGGTGGCTTCATTCCCACCATACCTTGCAACAATAGCTTCAAAAAGAGTTTTAGCACACTTGTATTTACTGAAGTTCAGTAATTGATCATTGGGGATTGTCATCAGCAGCATGCTCCTTGCTTTAACATCATTCTTGTGCTGAGCCTTCTCTTCAGTAGTCAATGGCTTGGTCTGCACCTTTGTTTCAGAGACACCCTCAACAATGGTTGTTGTAGTTGTGGGCTTAAAAGAATTTACATCTTCTATTATCTCCTATAACGTATAATCTTGCACTTGAAAGAATTGTTCAACTCTTAGTCTCCACATATCGAACTCATTGGGTTTAAGCATTGGTAGCTTAGCAGCAATATTGGTTTGACTTGTTGTTGTCTCCATGTCCATCTTCTTCTTAAACAAATTCGTCTGGATCTTCTAAATCAAAGTATCAGCAACCTGTCTCTGATACCACTTGACCGGATCTACACACACTCCTTGTGTTAGATAGATACTTTGAATAATGTTAGTCTAGCACACGGAATTTACTAGCAAACACTCAGAAGATTTATTTGATGTGTTTTGTATGAACGAATGAAACAATGTATATATGAACAAGAGACAAATACTTAACTTCAACGATTCAATATTATTGATTCAATAATACGAGTGATCTCCTATCACTAGGGTTTACAACCTTGAATCTTTTCTAAGAACTTACGTCTATTCGTACTCTATTCAATAACCTAGGCAATCCTTTTATAGACTAAGGATTCCTGTACAAGATAACTATCATCTATATAAGTAAGATATACACAAAATCTTTTCTATACTTATCTTCTATACGATTACAAAGATTATAAGCCGTACTAACTTTCTAATACCAACCGTACTAACTGACTTTGTACTGTTAGTATAATCTTCAATGTCTTCCAGCAGTACTAACTTATATGCAACAGTTTCAACTATTTACCTTAATTCCCAACACATAGCCACACCTCCAAAGTTCCTAATCTTCATCTGGTTCTTTCCTAAGTCTCTCCTCCTCCTCAGAATCGGAAAATGAATCAGATAAATAGCCATACAACCCAAGTTCCTAAGCTTCCTCACGTTCTTTCCTAAGTCTCTCGTCCTCCTCTTGTTTAGCCCTTGCTTCTTCTGCCAGTGTTTGTAACAATGCTTCTTGGTCTAATCTCATTTGATGTTCCTGTTCCTCAATAAGATATCCACCATCCAACCACTCTTGTCCAACCCATTCTTCTTCTACTAACAATTCCATTATTTCTTCTTCGTCTACCATTCCCCTACCAGCTACCCCACCCCCATTCCCATAAAGTGTATATGTAACACCCCAAAAACCTCGTTTAGCGGAAGCATACATGTTTGGGTGCTACTAAATTGGTATCACAACACAAAGTACAAAGAACGGTTTTTGCTCAACCATTTAAAAGAAATTTCATAATAAAAAAGCATTATGTTTACAGCATTCCAAAAACAGTGTGGAAATAAAGGCCCATAAAGGAAATAAAGCGGTCCCAAATACATCAGAGTCTTCTATGACCATGCCATGCCAAAAGCCTCCACAACTAGGCTATCGCCTTAAACCTGAAAAATTCATGCTAAAAGTGTCAACACGAGGTTGGTGAGTTCATAGGTTTATGATAAAGCAGCAAAGATAATGTGTGTTCAATAAAAAGTTTTGTGACCATTGTGTCGCTCACAATGTCATGAAAATAAAGTTTACCTTTAGGAAAATTAATAAAGTGGACCACAAGGTTTTTGAGTGTGAATAATTGTTCACATACAAATCAAGTTTAGTATTAGTGACCACTGCTTCCCTCACAGCGTCATGAAAAAGCATTAGTAGAGTAGACCATAAGTATAAAGCAATAGAGTTGGAACATAAGCAAGGTATGTGTCCATTACAACGAATATAATGGCACATCAAAGTAAGAGTCTATTACGCTAGCACTAAGTTCATGCAACCGAAGCTACGATAGTGTGCATGCTCTAGAAGCATGTTAAATATAAAGGCCCGACAAGTGTTTATCCCGATACACTTGTATTCCGACATGATATACGCCCGACATTTGGCCCATCTAACCAAACCCGAATGGGGGAGTCACCCCTAATAGATCTATTTATAACATTCGCGCTTCCCAGCAGGAATTGACGGTTCATGAGTTTGGGCATAGTGGGATTCAAAGGCTTAGGCTAAGCTGCGTAATAGTTTAATAAAGCATAAGTTTCAGTTTGGTCCATAAAAGAGTTTGCATGTTTTCTCACCCCAAGTTTTGCAATGCAAAGTAAAGTTAAAGAGTGGGGCTATAACTCACATATATGTTTTCAAGCACTTGTGTCCATGAGTAAAAATTAAGTATGTAATGTGTACATAATATTTCATTCAAGAAATCAAACAAGTATTAAAGCAAAGCAGAACATGCTTCCGAGTAATTAAATCATGTATTGGAATAATTTGATTAAAGAGTTCGAGTAAAACGAATGAGTAAAGTGTGCATGTATTCTCCCCCAAAAGTATTTCAAAACAAGAAAAAGTAGGGGCCATGAACTCACCTCAGTATGCAGCAACACAAAATATCACAACGGTCACAACTGGCATCAAGAGCAATACACAACGGTATCGAGAGTACAGACACAACGGTACCGGATCGGCACAACCTAATACGTATATGGTTATCTTAGAATACGTCTCGTAAAGTAAAAGAGTTTTCAAAAGACAGGCGTCTTAGTTTTCGTGGATTACTTGTATCAAAGTTTGTAAAAAGTTAAGTATCAATGTTTCATGTGGTGGTAAGAAAGCATAGACTCAAGAATACTCACGCCAAAGTATAATATATATCCCAATATATTATAAAGGAAAGTAGTAAAGAATAGTCGAGAAAGTATTGACGAGACTCGAGTCGAGATGATAACGACAAAGGGAGGAGTCGAGGGAGAAATCAAATCCAACCCTAGTCGGGTTTTAACCCAACCCGATTCAACATAAGACCACAACCACCATTTTTATGAGTTCTTACCTTACGACATTATTAACAAAATATTTTTAACTGGTTTTAATCCTCGAAAATGTAAACCTTCGTTTTATAATCGACTTTTTAATGAAAAATTGATTTGGTGCGTTTTGACTTACCATGAACGAGAGGTGGCGATTCACGAACCAAAAACGTGAGCAACCCTTGATCTAAACCCCATCGTGACCTTCACACTAAACCCAAACCAAAACACGAACCCTGTTGTTGTTGACAGCGATGAGGTGGTGACACAGTGGCGGCGTGGAACGGTAGTGGCGGTGGCGTAGCTGTGGTGTGGTGGCGGCCTCATGACGGCGCATAGTGATGATGTTAGTGGCGGCGAGGGGGTGTAGATGATGGTACAGTAGTGGCAACAACCGGTGGTGAGGTGGTGGCGGTGGTGGCGGCTGAAAACCCTAGGAGAGGTGGAGGTGGGAGAGATATAGTTTTAGGTTTAGGGTTAAATAAAATGAAGGCTAGG